>JAAGNO010007561.1:25871-57344 GCA_033439905.1 Ceryle rudis | reverse complement strand
AAATGTTCTCATATATATATATATATATATATATATATGTCAGTGTTAGGAAACGGAAGGGCTGAGGTTTTTCTAGTTTTATTTGCTCAGTCACTATACTGTGCACACTATACTGTGTCATGTAAACTAAGTACCATGTCAAGAAGCTTGAAATGAGCATCCAGTGCTGTTAACCACCTACAGTTTCAAAAGGCTGATAATTAACAGCTCTTTTGACATGCAAGCTTGCATTGTTACAGGATGTTTCAGTTATAAAAAAATAATTACAAGCAACACAAATTATGCTACCACACAAATAATCTTTTATACATTTCTTGTACAGACAGAGCTTAGTTGTTACAGGTAAACATGTAAATTTATTTCCATTATAAATACTTGGAGAGACTACCATATATGGAAAGTGCCTGTATTACCTTCAGGAGGAAGGCAATATTATTAAATTAAATATATTAAAAAATAATATTATAATACTATTACCTTCAGGAGGAAGGTAATGGGCAAAGGATGACATCTTATTCTGACCTCACTGATCGTGCAAGGAGATGGTACAATTTTTAAAAGCAGTAATTAAAGGACAAAGTAAACAAAAAAACATGTTAAAACACATTATCATTATAACAACAACTAATTTATACAACTTAATGTGATATCTACCCTGTCATTATGGATGAGAAGCATTTGATAGCTCTAACATTCCTAGATGTCAGTAAAACAAGAAAACAGAAAGCAGGAAACAAATAAAGAAAATAACACACTGCACAGAAGGGGAAAGGTATAAAACTAGAGGAAGGGTATTGGGGAGTTGCCCTAGGTAGAGATGTCCCTACTTGTGTAGGTAGGTTGAACCAGATGACCTCTAGAATTCCCTTCCAGCCTAACACATTCTATGACTATGATTCCAATTCCCCAAAGGATACTCTCCCAGCCAAATGTACCTAATACTGCATTTATAATTTATTATAAGGGTCCGTAAAAGAAAACTGGTAATAGCATGAGCATAGGAGATACCCTAAATAGAAGAAAGGCTTAAAACATGAAGAGCAAGAATTATACTTCCTTAAGGAAATAGTTAAGATTTGGTAGTACAGTTAAGGCTATGAATGTCAAGACTAGAAAAATTAAGATCTCTGTGGATGGAAGAGAAGGAATGCTGAAGAGAGTTGCTCTGAACCATCAGTGTAGCATAACCACAGCGCAAATGAATGTCACAAGGAGGTTTTAACTGGAGCAAAATAGAGATTCAGAATTGTGTTTATTTCTAGTCACTTTTGTTCACGGAGGATTGTATTCAATATAACAATGCAAGGAATTATTTTTTTTTCCCCAGAAGAACAAAAATACAAGTACTTTCTTTGTGCGAGTTGTTGCCAATCAGGACAGTGTATTAAAGTGACACTGAAGTCAACACCCCTTAGGAAATTCTAGATGTTATTTTTGAAAATGAAAGCTTAACTGACAAGAAAATAAAATAGAAACAGAACAGGCTAAATATACTATGAAAGACTGAAACATTTTTACCTGTATCAAATGATGTACTGCAACTTTTCATTTAAGACAAAAGAAAACTAGAGCTAACTGCCTCTCACAGGGTGGAGAAAGAATCCACTGAAGTTCACAGAATGTCTTGGCTTGGAAGGGACCTTTAAACACCACCTAGTCCAACCTCAGCAACAGGTTCTCAATCAGGGCAAAAGGCTCTAGCCTTCAGTAAAGCAGACCAGACCCTTCCTCATAACTTTATTACTTTCTTACCATAAACAGAGATCCTTTGTCACTACCTTAACACTTCTCACCTTTATCTTTAGTAAAATGACAGATGGTAAGAGATGGCTTGGAAAAATACAAGATTGCTCTGCCAGCTTTTCTCAAGCAGCATGAATAGAAGTCTTAAAGTCTTCCTGCCTTCCCAGTTTGAGTCTAGCACTATCCCCTTGACACACACCCTTTAGATACTTGTAAGCATTGATAAGATCCCTTCTCAGTCTTCTCCAAGGTAAACAGACCCAGGTCTCATTTCCTTTTAAGAAAGATGCTCCATTATGCTAATCATCAGTGACAGAGCACTGGAACAGGCTGCCCAGAGAGGTTGTGGACTCTCCTTCTCTAGAGACTTTCAAGAGCCTCCTGGATCTGTTCCTGTGTGGCCTGCCCTAGGTGTTCCTTCACTGGCAGGGGAGTTGGACTCGATGATCTCCAGAGGTCCCTTCCAACGCCCACCATTCTAAGATTCTATGATTCTATGAGTCTATGATCTTCATAGCCCTCCACTAGACTCTCTCCATTCATTCCTTGTCTCTCTTGACCTGGGGAACCCAAGAACTAGACACAGTACTGCAGATGTGAACCTCCCTCAGCCTGCTGGTCTCCTTAATTCACCCCAGGATAGCATTGGCCTTCCTGGCCACAAGGGCACACTGCTGGCTCATGGTTAACTTGTTATTCATCAGGACTCTCAGGTCCTTCTCGAAGGAGATGCTTTCCAGAAGGTCAACCCCTAACCTGTACTGGCGCATGGGGTTACTCCTCCCCAGTTGAAGGACCCTACACTCCCCTTTTTTTGAACTTCATTAGGTTCCTCTCCACCAAACTCTCCAGCCTGTCCAGTCCTTGCTAAATGGCAGCACAGAATTCCGGTGTACCAGATATCAGCCACTCCTCCCTGGTTTTGTATCATCAGCAAACTTGCTCAGAGTACACTCTGTCCCTTCATCCAGGTCCTTGATGGTGTAACACATTTAAATCACAGAAGTCAAAGAACAATCAAAAGCACTAAGATATATTTTGCAAAATGGTAAATTTTCCTGTAGCATCAACTTTTTACCTTGTTCAGGCAGAGGAACTTGTTCCACCTTTTAAAATGTCTCTTGTGAAATTCTGCACAATCGTAATTCAAATGCTTCAAATTTCAAATCCCATTGTTTTCTGGGAAAATTAATATTCATTCACTCTAATATATCATTGACAAATATTTATTTACAAATTAAAGCCTTCTTTAAAAAAAGCACAGAAAGAAACTCTAAAATAAAAGGTCATGGTGTGCAACTTTAACATAAAAACTCTGAATATTTCTCTGTGCATAGACACTAAGTGTACAAATCTTTGCTAACTTGAAAGGTGAGAAATAAATCCAGGCTAGTCTTTTAACAAGATAAGAGATGGGAGTAAATTTCTAAGTACTTCTGATAATCAAACTGATTATCAAAACTATCTGTTTTAATATTATGTGCATTATTTATATGATTGCAACAGGTACTTAACAGATTCATTTCAGTACAAGGAAGGATAAAATCTTCCTCCTCTTCTCAGCCATAAGTAGATATATTTGTAGGCACGCATACACATGTATACATATGTATACACACATTTTAAATATTCACAGCACATTTGTTTATGACATATGAATATGTATAATCAAGTGACAGAGACTCTAGCAGAGAGATGTGTAAATGAAATAGCTGCTCCGAGATATGGAAGCATATAGTACACAGAGATATAAATACACTGAAATTTCTATGCTTCCAATGGCAACTGCTGTCTACTGAGCCTACCTCCCTTCTCCCTACAAGAGAAAAAGCCCCAACTCTTTAAGCCAATAAACCTAGATGCAAACAACTATTAAAAGTTTCCCCTGCTAGGATATTTTGGAGAGAAAAAGGGAAGTGCTCCAAATTCCAGATGGTATCTTCATATGAACTTGGCATAATTTCCCGTAAGGTATTACAGCCCCTAAAAAGACAAAAAAAAAACAAAAACAAAAACAAAACCAAAACCCAAACAAACAACAAACAAAACAAACAAACAAAAAACCCACAAAACAACACACCACAAAAACAACAAACAAAAAAAGAAAAAAGAAAAAAAAGAAAAAAAGAATAGAAGAAAGCAAAACATTCATGATAAATAAATCTATACCATAAGGCGCAAAACAATCTACAGAAGTCTTTAATAATCTCTCTTCAACTTCTAATGATAGAATTCAACGCATCTATACCATGAGTGCTATGTCAGTTCCAGTCTCTGTATTCTCATGGAAAACACAGCAGAGTTAAAAGTGCAGAGCCAAGGGAGTGCACCTGCCCTTAAAAGAAATTAAGGCATTTGGAACTCTCAAAAGTGCAAGTCTGGGGAGACTTTAAACCATTAAGCAAGGTTTATAAGATCATGAAAGTAGTGGGTAAGGTGAATACAAAAGTGCTTTTCACCAAGTCCTGTTGTGAAGGTTTAGGGTCAGGGCTGTCCACTAGGCCTGTAACAGATGTTCTCTGGTAACTTCTCTACCTCCTGAAAGAGGAAGTGAAAGAGAATAAGAGGGAATGAGAAAAAAGGAAACGAGAACAGTTTTAATGAAAATAATAATAATAAAATGGAATATATACAAAACCAGTATCAAACCCAACCTCCTCCCCCCCGCTCATGCCAGTTACATCACTGTCACCACTGATACTGAGGAGCAGGCACTGGGGATGTCCCAAGCTAGACTCAGTGGCAGACAACAAACAGATTGAAAAAGCTGGGTTCTGGAACTGGATTCAGGAACACAGACCAGAATTGCTGGCAAAATGGACAGAGTCCTTCTTGGATGCTGGCCATTGAAGAAGAGAGCTCGACCCTCATAATCCCTTGGCTTTATACTGAATGTAACATATACGGGATGAAATCCCTCGTTGGTCAGTTTGGGGTCACCTGCCCTGTCCACTCCACCCCACAGGTGATGCCTTTTACTTTCCACACCCCCCAACATGGTACACAGGATCCAGCAGTGGCCTTGGTCTGCACATCAATCCTTGGTAGTAACTCTAAACATGAGGTGTTACCACCGCTAGAAACAGACACCGTCTATGAAAACAGGCGGCTAACTTCAGAAAGTGAAGTTAGAAGAACTGAGCTGGAAAGTAAAATCAGAATTAGTTCTGTTCTAACTCAAACCAGGACACCTGTGCAATACCAGAGCTCAGCATCAAGGAGATCGGGTTTAAAATAAACAAAAATAGCTCATTTACACAGCAGGTAGCGAACTTGGGGCATCTATCATCACAAGGGTTCTCCAGGCAAATAGCATTATCAGGTTGAAAACAGAAATTAGATAAAGGAGAACAGTTTCCAAACTTAGAATATGGAACAGCACCTTGCATTTCCACCGCCAGACACAGACTGGTGGGGAAAGACTGACTGCTGCTCTGACCTCTGTAGAAGGTTTTTCTGGTTTTGTATTTAACTTCTATTTTCTTTATGTTTGAAGCATACCTATACGTACTACAAATCTTGAGCACACAGAACAGTTTTCCATCCTTGAGTTCTAGCTGTCTTTCTAGGGAGGCTGATAGAAAGGCCCTACAGGATTCATTTTATTACAATATTTAAGAAGTAAGCAGCACTATATGTATGACTTCATCCTACTATGCAGCTTACAGTAAAGAAGCCAGCAGCCTATCTGCATCGATCTAGCCCGAGCCTAAAAACATTACCACAGTACTGTAGAGATGCAGTTTGTGACCTCCGGAAAAGTTATCTTCTAACTTGCACTTAGATGCAACTAACTGCATTTGCCAGTGTTGGTACACCAACTCACAGGAACTCTACTTCTTCTCCTCCAAATGATTTTCAGAAGGGTCATTCAACCAAACATGTGGTGACTTCTTTACACAAGAGGCTGAAGTCTGTAGGAAACAGATCTGTCTATGTACATACATTCATATTATCTATTGTTTAGGTTACCTCACACAGAAATTTGTGTGTCAAATCTTGATCCTCAATCTGTTTTTCCAGGCTGTCTCATAAGATTACTTTTTAGTCTCAGGAAAGTGTTCCCTCTAGAATTTTATCTTAGGGCATTACTGCAATAAAAGATAGGAAGAGTCTGATTCTTGTCCAAAGCTCTGCAGAGATGAAGACTTTAGGATGCTCGTGTAGTCACTACATTCTTAAATCCTTCAAAAATCTAAGTGCATGACATTCAAAAGCCTCCTAACAGTGGGAAAGAATAAAAAGTACCAGTTTCTTCACTGTTGAACAGAATTAAATGTTGATGGGATTGGCACAACACAGATGAAATAAAAACATAAAGTATTTGGAAGAAATTAGGAAAATTATTTCATGTGCTCTAAAGTATTCAGTACAGAAAATGACCCCATTGAAAACATTTGACTTCCTATCGATCATTATTCTGGAAAGGCCAAGTACAACTCTGTGGGAGCTGATGAAACTAAAAAGCAGTCCAAAGACTCCTCTGGGGAAATAAAACCCCAATAAACAAACAAACATCCCAATTGATAACACAAGAGATATACAAATATTCAAGAGTGTCCTCAGCAGTGAAGAACCTAATTTTTCAAGCCATTATTACTATGCTAGATAACATCTGTAAGGTATACAGTTTTCTGCAACACGCCCTTCATGAAAGAAAAGTCTCTGCAGATTGAAGATGACTTTATACAAGGAAAGGTTCCCAAACTTTTGCAGAGAACGTCAGAAAGAGTCAATTACAAATATTATTAAAGACAAATAATGCCTATGTAATATTTTTTTAGTACTGCTGAATGACAGAATTCACTACCTTTAAAAGGTCCATCCCATCTCTAAATTAATTTTTACTATTTCAGTTTGTGCTTAAGGGATACAATAGAAAGTCAGACCCCTTTTCAGCTAGAGTTAATATGATTACACAGTTTTGTTCTGATGTGTAGTCCATTTCATAAACTCTCCACAGTAACTCCAGCTTGTGGCAGTGGAGTCATTAGGAAGATTGATTGTTTCTTTTTCTTTTTTTTCCTCAGAAATTCAGATTTCTGAATCTGTGCTCTGAGAATGTTCAGAGCACAGATTACTTTCCTTCCTCGGCAAATATTCCAGCCCTGAAGGATATTTTTCACGTACGAACTTGTTCCACTGAAACAATAAATATGTTGTGCGGTCATTTTAGTCTCCCTGAAGTTTGGATTGACAAGTTGCATACTATGTGCCCTGCATCTTATGCGTATTATCCTCCTAAAAGAATATTTATGGTAGCATTAACTCAGAATAACATACCAAAACAATTATTCTTTTCTGATTACTGTAAAGCACACTATGTGCAACATGTGTAATGAATGTAGCCATAAAATACTTATGGTACAAGGAGTTTTATTTGCACTAGCATTCAATCTGCATTACCAAGAAGTGATATCATATTCCTCCACTGAGCTAAGAGCTATGATAAAGTCCAGGAGGAATGAAGCAGAGATTAAACCTAAAGATGAAGCAAAAGAAAGGATGCAGAAAACTGATTGCCAAGCTCCACTTAGTTCTTAATGCAAGACTGTACAAGGTTCCAGAGATATTTCTGCAGATAACCATTCTGGCTCAATATTGTAATTTCATAACAAATATACAGAAGACCATATTAGAGTGCCCGTAAGGAAGATCCTTGTATCACAACACATAACAAACCTTTTACACTACATCTGACTTCATAAACAATGCTAATTATACCATGTAGATGTTTTGCCTGCAGGAATTTCCATCCCTCTTGCAAGTGAGCTACTAGCAAGCAAACCATTGCCACATGATTGATCTTCGCTTGAAACTTACGTGATTGTACCTTTTTCCTCATCCTTTCCACACATTGTCAACCAAAACCATTCAGAAATTACTAAAAATTGCAGACAAGTCATAAAAATTCTACATGTCATTCATGGTATCAAACATCCTATAGTCACTAACATCACAAGAATAATATGCCACGTAACTGTTGGAAGGTGTATGGAACACAGGCACCTTTGCTATCCTTCAACTACAGAAGGCTGCAATACAAAACCTCAGTAACCTCTCAGGGATACAAACTGCTTTTGGGTTTTTTTCCAATACCTAGCCTGCACTGAATGCAAAGCAAGTAACTATGATGCCACTAAGTTAGACAGAGTGCCCTCCCTACTGTATTTTCCATTTCTCCCCTGTGCCCTGACAAGCTTTTACTGTCTCCACTGCACACCTTTATGTTTTCAACTGCCCATTACATATATTTTTACTGCACAGTCCTCTGGATAACTTAAGTCCAGATTCACCCGCTTTATAGCAGAACTATCAAAAACACTTGCAATCTTCTTAATATCTTTAGATAGTAAGAGATAAGAAGCAAATAAAGAACATGCTGGACAGATTTGCCAGTCAGGAAGTGTGTGAAAACTATTAAGATAATGTATTTTACAACCCACAGTACACAAGGTGAAAATAAACACCTACATATTCTTTTAAATCTGCAAGTATCCAGAACTGAAATTTCCCCACACTGTCTCTGCCGAATACCAATAGTGTTTGCTATATGGGTCCTGGTCTCTCTCTCTCTTTTTTTTTTTTTTTTTAAATCATTCAATTAAAGGAGTAATGTACTTTGATTACAAAAAAAGGAAAAAAGTCTTATTTGAACTGAATATAAGGGATTCCTCAGAAACCCAGTTCTACACATAGCAAGTCTGCCAAAATCTTATTAATTCACTGACAGTTTGGTCTGCAAGGAATGCAAACCCATCTGTTTCAAAGAGATTATTGTTCTGAATCGTGTAAATATCCACCCTCCAATTTTAAAGCAGTTATGTTTTGTCTTCAAAGAAAAGCAAATTAACAAAAATACCTAGATACATACACCTGGTTATTTTTTTAAACTATTCAAAAGAGCCAGCTAATATACCCACGAATCTAAAACATGCACATGTTTATAAACTTACAGTTTAAGCACTCAATTACTAGGTCAGTAACCACATGCATAAGCAGCTACTAAATGGATTGTTTTCCTATGTGAAAATACCATTCAAAAATCATTTTTAAATGCTGCTCTTAATACAGCAGGTTTTCAAGAGGAGAATAATGTTTAAGTAATTTAATTTTATCTGTTAGAACCATGCAACTTACCAAGGATTAAGCTCTTTCCTTCAGCATAAAATGAAATATATTTTTTCTGAATGCCTGAAGCCTTTCTATATTTATCTATAGTACAGAGATGTGACTCTTTAGTAGACACTGGTGTGCACTATCACATACATGAGACAGAAGTGGGCTCTGAAAAGGTGCATAGTCCATGAATTTAGATGAGAAAAGGCAGAACATCTGAAAAAGTTACTCTTGTAAAGCCCATGTTTGCACAGTATTAGAAATCTATTCCTACAGATGATCAAATGACCTTCTAACCTGCTCCTGTAGCACAGTAGAGTCTTCCTGCTACCAGTTCCCATGGCCAACATTAGAATAATCTCCATGAAAAAGGCATTTAGAGATGTTAAACGTGCCTAATGTTGTGTGTTACTCCACAGGAAAGCAAAAGCATATTTTTTCCTAGACATCATCGAAAAACCACATCCTCCCAAAGCAAGCATCTTGCCAGTAGTTTTTCAAAAGAAACTTGAAATGAGTGGCAGACAGTCTTAATTTTGTGTTGTCTGTGTACAAGTACTGCATGCCAGTAGATATGGAGTCCATGAAAGCATATATAGATAGATCCTCAGATTTCAAGACTAATTAAAACTTGCTCTTCCTCTAAACCAATTTCCTACTACAGGATTTTTTTTTCATCCAACTACATTTAGTTTTTCATCTTGTTTTCCATTCTAATTCGGATATATTGCTGATGTAAGCGGAAGCCATAATTTTACTGCACTGCCCATACACCATCCGACCATAAAATAAACATGAGTCTTTCCCTGATGTCTTTCTCTTCTTTACCTTTTTTCCTCTGATGTCTGCAGGCTACTGGGAAATGAATTCTTCTGTATCTTCAGTTTTCTGAGCAAGTGAAGGATATTTTGCTCAAAACATGAACTGCCAGTGACCAAGAGACAAAGAGAGTTACACTTAAGAATGGTGTTTATTCCTTCCCCCCTGCATATAATTGCAACATGTTTTTCCATGGCTGGTCTTTCCCAGTCTAAAAGCCCAATATTGTCTTACCCATACATTCCTGTTACTGCAAAAGTCAGATTAGACCACTAGTAAATTGAAAATAAATAGTTAAAAAACTTATTTTCCACTGGAAACATTGTATGACTCTAAAGATCAGGCCTGATATGGGAGGACCTGGAAATACATGGCTCAGAAGGAGAATGACCATGCTGGGCCCACTCGTTCCTGTGGAAGGCCACTGAGCAATAAGCTGAACTGAGTGACCACATGCTTGGGGTCTGGCCGATCCACTTCAGAGTTAACATATGGGATCACGTCAACAGTAAAGACTTTTGGAGGTCTCCTGTACAGCCCTGAGCTTTAAGTGGGAATACATCCAGAATGAAGTCACCAGTTCAGCTGTTGCTTTGTCTAGCTAAACCTTGAAAAATCTTCCTGAATAGAGGTCTTCAAGCAACCTGCTCTAGTGCTGCACTGAATTTATTTCTCAGCCTTCAACTCAAATAATCCAAGCTGCAATTTCTGCCCTTCTTGGAGTACTGTCACATCTTAGGGTCAGACCTATAACAGATGCTCTCTGTTAACCCCCTCCCTCCCCAGAGGGAAAAGGGAAAAAGGGAGGGAGGCTTAGCGATTAGAAAAGGAAACTAGAACAGCTTTAATGAAAGTAAGTAATAATAAAAATGGAATTTATACAAATATATACAAAACCAGTATTGAACCCAACCCTCCACCCACCCAGGGGTAAACTCCATCACCTCTGATGCTGTGGAGCAGGCACCAGGGGACTCCCAGACTGGGCCCAGCAGCAGACAGGAGCTGTGTTCAGGAGCTGGATTCTGGTACTGGATTCAGGAACACACAATTGGGATTGAAGGCAGAATGGACGGAGTCCTCCTCAGATGCTCCGAGGAAGAAACCAAGGAGGAACTGAGCCAAGCTAAGCAAAGCGGGCAAAGAGGAACAAGACCCTTGCGATCCCTCTGCTTTATAGTGAATATGACGTATATGGGATGGAATACTTTGTTGGTCAGTTTGGGGTCACCTGCCCTGTCCTCTCCTCCCTAGGTGCGGTCTTTCACTTTGCTGCACCCCCCAATGTGGTACACAAGATCCAGCAGTGGCCTTGGTCTGCACACCCATCCTTGGTAGTAACTCTAACCATGGGGTGTTATCACTGCCAGCAGCAGACACTGTGAAAACAGGCTGCTAACTTCAGAAAGTGCAGTTAGAAGAACTGAACTGAAAAGTAAAATCACTGAACAGAATTAGTTCAGTTCTCACTCAAACCAGGACAAGTAGAATCATGGAATCATAGAAATGTCTCCCAATCATCCTTGTGGCCCTCCTCTGAACTTGCTCTATCAGGTCCATGTCCTTTCTGTGCTGAGGGCTCCAGAACCGGACGCAGTACTCCAGGTGAGGTCTCGCCAAAGCAGAGAAGAGAAGTAGAATCACCTCTCTCCATCTGCTGGCCGCACTTCTTTTGATGCAGCCCATGATGTGATTGGCCTTCTGGGCTGCAAGCACACACTGGCTGTGTGTCCATGTCCAGCTTCTCATCTACCAGCACCCTCAAGTCCTTTTCTGCAGGGCTGCTCTCTATTGCCTCTTCCCCCAGCCTGTATTGATAATGGGGATTGTTCCAGTCCAGGTGTAGGACCCTGCACTTGCTCTTGTTGGACCTCATGAGGTTCACCTGGGCCCACCTCTGCAGCTTATCCAGGTCCCTCTGGATGACATCCCATCCCTCTGGTGTATCGACAGCACCACTCAGTGTGGTGTCATCTGCAAACTTGCTGATGGTGCACTCGATCCCGCTCTCTATGTCATTGATAAAAATGTTAAACAACACAGGTCCTAGTACAGACCCCTGAGGGTCACCGCTTGTCACTTCTCTCCATCTGGACTTTGAGCCATTGACCACTACCTTCTGGATGTGGCCAACCACTGAACACTCCACTCATCAAATCCATCTCTCTCCAACTTGTTGAGTAGGATGTTGTGGGGGACCACGTCAAAGGCCTTGCAGAAGTCCAGACAGATCACATCCATAGGTCATCCCTTATCCACTGATGCAGTCACTCTGTCATAGAAAGCCACTAGGTTTGTCAGGCAGGATTTGCCCCTAGTAAAGCCATGCTGGCTGTCCTTAATCACCTCCCTGTCCTCCACATGCCTTACCAGACCTTCTAGGAGAATCTGCTCCATGATATTCCCAGGCACAGAGGTGAGGCTGACAGGTCGGTAGTTCCCAGGGTCTTCCTTTCTACCCTTTTTCAAGATAGGTGTAACATGTCCCTTCTGACAATCACTAGGGACTTCACCTGACTGCCATCATTTCTCAAATATTACTGAGAGTGGCTTGGCGACTACATCTGCCAGTTCACTCAGAGCTCTGAAGTACCCAGCAGTACTAAGGTGATTTTGGTTCCATTAACTTTGCAATTTATACTTAATTGACTTTGTAATTAACTTTGTATTTGTAATCAAATACTTGTAGGCAGCTGCAACATCATTCTTTTGCTTCACCTTCACCAATGTTTAAAACTACAAGAGCAAAACAATTTTTTTCAGGAACCTGAATTTAGACCTGTCAGACCCTTGCCTATCAGCCTGCTATGGAGCCTTGGAACATACATGCTGTTTACAAACATTTGGAAACTTCTACACTGACTCTAGTAACTAGAGCCATCAAAACCCAGGAAAGTACATATCTCTCACAGTAACGCTGCACAATCATGGAAAAGGTGCATGCCAGAGCCATTTGAAAACATGAGGACAAACAGTGGAGTAACTGGAGGCTTTATGTGAACCATGACAGCAGATGGTTATGCGTACTGGTCAGCTGAGTTGATTAGACATGAAGTAAATTACTAGAACAATTTCCTCCAGCCATAGAGGCTGTGTCTCCATTGGTGAGCTCTCTCTTCACACTGGAGAAGCTACTGCTGATTTCCGCTACCTTGTAAGGAATCTCTCTTGAGGTCCCCTGCAACAATGCAGCTCTTCACTGCTGCTAGGGTAAGGCTGTGCCTAACAGAAACTGTAAAGCCTTCAGGGAGTCTTTTCCACTGCAGTCACTGGTAGCTTTTCTAAAGTAAAAAGGAGCAACAAACTAAATAAAATCATTTGAGATAAACAAACTTTACATTAAAATAATATAACTATAAACTTTTAAAGAATGCTTATCAAAGAGCATAAAAGCACACAATTTAAGTAGTAGTTGTAGCAGATTTATCTAAAGCAGAGCTATAATTTCTTTTCTGGGAGGGAGAGGACACTTCTGCCAAGGCATAAACAAAAGACTCAGCACATGTGGTGTTGTGCTGGCACATACTTCAGGGTCTTTGTCACAAAGTGATGTAGAATTAATTACTGGAATATAATTAACACTCTATAAACTCAGTGCCAAGTGATCATTTCTCATGAAAAAACTTTTTAATTAAAGAAAAAAAAAATCCCAAATCTAAGCTGAATTTATGTAATTCAATTTAATACAGAATCAACTATGTAGCTTGTACAAACAAGCTTGGCAAAAGGATGATACTTGGTGGCTCTCTTTCCCATGAGGAGGATATTTACAGGGCAAATACCATTTTTTAGTTTAGAAACGTCGGCTAAAACTGAAATCTGTACAGCACAGACTGCACTATTGGCTATTCTTGTCCATTTTGGCACTCCTAATTGGAGGGAGGGGACCCTACAGCCATCTCTTCTAGAGTATGAAACTTTTTGAAGGAGTTGAGAATAAAGGTTAGCTGGCAATCAGTTCTATTTGTTCTTATCTTCTGGATCCCCCCAGTGAATTCCCCTGCACTAAATTAGCATGCATTTATTAAATTAGTATTCTTTCACATCCTTCTTGTTGACCAGAAACCTTTGAATTATAGAACTGAAATTCACAAGGAAAAATAAGATTCAGGTATTTACCAAAACTAAACCAAATTAATTTGTAAAGAAGAAAATAGATTAAAAGTTGGCAGTGATCACAGTACATGGTTTACAGTATATAATTAGAAGCATACTAAGGATTATTTTTATTCATTGTATTAGTGTATTTTTACTGACTTTAACAGGAAGCAGAAATGAGAAAGTTTGAGTGACTAGGAACACAAGATGTGGTCTATCTCAGAAACAGTAGAGACATAAAATGTACATAAAATACTTCCATGGGAAAACATAAATTGGATAAATCCTCAAACACATTATTCATCTCAACTCACTGGATCTTGTTGCCAAACAGAACAATATTCATGTGATGAATGAGATCTGAGAGCATCCTAAGAGACACCTGCATACTATTTACATTTAAAACTAAACTATATAGGCAAAATAATTGTTGTAGAGGAGATATGCTACCCTTCCGCTCTATAAAGAACTATTTCGAAGTTTTGGTTTGCATTTTCTAGTTTAGGACAAAGTTTTCCATGAAGCCTAAAGAGATCAACAACATCAATGACTGCATTCATCTTGGTAATTAACAGATACAATTATTCAGTCAAAACCTCTCCAACCAAACATCATTTAATTCCTTAAGATTGCAAACCCACCATGTTCTGGGTACTTGAATTTAGCTATTTTAGATTCTTAAATACATTCAGCCATCTATGGAATTCAGAATCAAAGAGTTGTTTATGTTGAGATAAGGATATATGAGATTCCACTACTATTTCCTAAACAGCATAATTCTTTTATGTGTTCTATTACACTATATGCTCTGTGGAAGCAAAGAAATAAATTAAAGAGATGTTGCTGCTTCTTCAGAATAATGACGTAATCCCAGGCCCAAGGCATTCTGGCATGAATGCAGAACCCCCTATCAGCACCAAGTAAGTGCCTTTAAAGAGTCAAACCAAGACAAAAGGGGCAGATGTTTCTTCCCCTGTTGCTGTGCTGCAGGATGCCATGTTGAAGACTACAGGTGGAGCAAAATAAAGCAGGCAAGTATTTTCTGCTTGAACCCAATAATCTTCTACTAGTTAATGTAATCCCCTAATCATTCTGGACAGTTAAAGTATCCCTGAGAGAGAAGTTGGTGTCAAGTAGTCAGTAGCACTCTCAGGGTAGGGTACAAGTTTTTCATGACAGCTTTCTTCTGAAATGCACCAGCATTTCAAACTGGATTCATAGTTTTCTGGCTATTGAGAATTTTAATGTGCTCAGAAACATATTACCCTTGTGTTACAACAAAAATCTCCTTAGCACAGAAATAGGCCTTTAGTAGCCTGCAAATATTTTCAATAAACACTATGACTAAAAGATCAATTCAGAACCTATTGGGAAAATAAATGTTACTTTAACAGTGTTAATCAAATTCTTCAGTTGGATACAACAGTCGTCAGAATCCAATCATGTGAATTTCTATTGCTCTCACATACCCTCTCATACCACAGTTCTTCTGTTCACAAACAATGTAATGATGGGAAAATTCTATTATACTACTAAGATTTATTATACTCATTCGGGGTATCAAGCACACCATAAAATAGGCTAAATATAAATACTACAGCACTGACACCCTCCTTAGCAAAAAGGGTAAATGCTTTCGGGGATCTCACACTATTCCCATGGCAAGCTCATGGACAACAGGATAAAATGGGACTAGAGCCACAGTCGTCCTCTGTCACTTAAGACAAATGGCAAGGAACAGCTCAGGTCCAGGCTGCCAATCTGCTTTACATCCCCAGAAGAGGAGAAAAACATATCTGTTACTTACCGGAAACAGCCCCCATCCCAGTGAATTCCCACCCAAAGCACAGGATGACAGATGAAGAAAGCTGTGTGGCCCACACCAAAACAAAGCCCCAGACCCCTCCAGCAACCCATGAGAGCAGAGGGCTGACCCATCTACCCAGAAGCATTCCCTGGACAGCTCACCTTCCTGTAGCAGACGTCATCAACAGAGCAGAGAGGTGACATGCTGGGAGGAACCACGTAGCATTCAAGCACTTTGGTTGGCAATTGTTTGTAACAACTTCCATTGTTTATACAATTTTCTTTTACCACAGTAACAGCTTTTTTTTTCCTCTTTGTCAATCTGTATAGCATATAACTCACATGAAACTCCTGAGGAAAGGAATCTTAAAAATAAGTCTAGCTTGGTTTTGTGTATGTCCTAGTAAAGGAAGCCATAGCTTGATCTTACTACCATAATAAAATACAAAATGGTGAGATTTGTTTTCTTGCCCTCTGCAGAAATTCTTCACAAAACTTGTGGAAAAAGGCTTTTAGCTCAAAATGGTCATAAATTTGAATGTTTAGCCATTCCCCATCATAAATAAAAATCTGCTTTCCCCCTTCTCTTCCACTTTAAAACACCTTCAAAACTGCAATGTTAATAATCAAAGATTTCTTAATTTCATTTATGGGTTTCCCTATTAAAAACATACATCAAATCTCAAACTATAAGAAGTTGTGCTAGTTTAAATATCTGATTACATTTACCAAATAAGTCTTGCTAAATGACATCAATGCTTACAATTAATCTGTAAGGCCAACTCAACAACCTTCAAACCACTAAACTGAAGATAGCAAAAGAATAAAGACAAATTCTAATGCGCATGTTTATGTTCTTCCTCAGGTTCTTCAAGTGCATTCACAAATATATAGTTGTATGTAGCAAGAAAAGGGACACAAAGAGATGTCAATAATCACGTATTCTGATATGAAAGCACAAGATAAAGAAAACATCAACTGAAGATTTATAAATACCTCCTATCAAATCTGGAAAACCAAGTGAACCCTCCCTAATACAGCTCTTCCTTTCATTGTTGCCTGTCCTCTTCCTCCTTACTTCAACTGAAAGCAGAAAAGCACTGACACTGTTGAGATCAGTCTGCCTTCCAAACTCTTACTGCAAGATCTTTGTATATTTCTATACCCATCATTCACTAGCAAAACATTTTCCCCCACAGAGGATGAGCTCAACCAAAATGAAATCGTAGATGGTTTGTTTCTCTATCTTTTTACACTTGAAAATATTAAAAGGTATTTCCCCTCCATATTACACTCTAACTGAATTAGACTTTGGCATTAGACGGACACTAGGGTAAGATCAAGGCAAATACTGAGACTAGCTAGGGTTATCTCTTAATTAAACAGAAAAACTTCCAAACTTTCACTTCCCCATCACATGTAAAAAATTTTTCCTTGAAAAAGAAAGTCTCAAGTGCTAGCCTAAGCCATTACCTATGAGCCAGTGCTATTCCCCATAAAAACACAGCAAAAAGTTCTTATTTATTCCTAGGTTTGACTTCACTGACAGAAATGCAGCAAACTATCGTATGAGCTCATCTTTTCTTCCTGCGTAGTTGTGTTTCCAGCTCTCCCTCAGAACTGCCCATCTTAAATCCTAGTCCCTCCTATCTCTGCTTAAATCTACATGTGATTATTTACCTTAATAAATCACCAAAACATTCATGTTTTCCCATCAAGAGCTATGATTCCTTAAGGAATGTCAACCACCTATTAAGTTATCTGTACTATAGTAAAATAATCCGTTCCAAAACCGTTTCTCTGACCAGGACACCAAAGGGCATGGTGTCTGGCAACAGTCATTTCTTCAAAACCTCTCAGCCTCCAAAAAGCAAGAGGCACACCCAAACTGCCAAGTGTAGACAGCCTTTGGCCAATGCCAACTCCTAGACTCAGAATTTTCTCCAGTCTAAGCTCCAGCACTGTTTAATTTACTAGTATGATGTAGACTGTCGCTGCACTATTGTACTGATAAGTAGTGATGCAAATATAGGACATCAGTAAAATACATATGTGCATATGTATGAAAGTGCAAACAGCGAGGCAGCGGCAAGGGGTAGCTCTGTGCCTGTGAGCCAGAATGAGGTGAACAGGGTGTTCCTTGAGCCCGAAAAGCCCGAGGAAAAGCAGAGAGACCTGCCAGGAGCCACCACCTCTCCCGTGCAAGGCTGAGAGGCTGACATGGCTGGGGGCGTTGACAGGACGACTGCGGGAGATTGAAAGGAGGCGAAATCGGAAGCTACACCCAGAGCGCGAACAGCAAGGCAGCGGCTTTCATTAGCTTTCAGAGAGCGCGTGTTGGTCGCAAGGCACGGGCAGAAAACAGCGGCTTTACCAGCTCAACAGGGAAGACCAGTCTTTAGGAAAATCTCAGCCATGATCTCCACCCAGCAGTTCACGTGCTCAGCGCTTGCCAGGGTGGATGTGGGAACTCATAGCGCCCACAGAAACACGCGGTGGTCCAGATCATAGGCTGTAAGGAATGTCACGGCCTGAAACTGGCAACAATGACAGTGATGGGAACTGCTGTGTGCAATGTGAACAGGTAGATTATCTCCTCTGCTGCATAGCAGAGTTACAAGAGCAAGCTGAAAGGCTGAGGAGCATCAGGAAGGCTGAGCAGGAGACAGACTGGTGGAGCCAGGCCCTGCCCTCCCTCAAACAGAAATGGAAGCATTTGTCAGAAAGTACCCAGGATCAGCAAGACCCTGTACCCTGCCCCTGTCAGACCAGAGGCAGTAGTCTCAACAGGTGAAGTGAATGGAGGCAAGTTTATCACCGTGGCAACAGGTGAACTCCCTCCTTGCCCACCTCACACACACACACACACACAGTGCCACTGAAGAATAGATATGAGGCCCTGGTCAAGAAAGACCAGCCAAATGAGGATACAGTCAATGAGCAATCTACACCTGAGATTCATCTGCCATCAGAAAGGCTTACTGCCTGCGTCACAACCACACCCACAAGGGAAAAAAAGCCAAAAAACAAAAAACCAGTTTATAGTTGTAGGTGACTCTCTTCTGAGAGGAACAGAGGGTCCAATATGCCAGGCAGACCCTTCTCACAGGGAAGTCTGCTGTCTCCCTGGAGCCCAGGTTAAGGACATCACTAGGAAACTTCCTAGCTTCGGATAAACGTCAGATTATTATCCACTAATGGTTCTTCCATGTAGGTGGTGAGCACACTGAGACTAGTAATAGAAGAACAACCAACAGAGACTTTAGAGCCTTGGGACGACCGGTGAGGGATTCTGGGGCACAAATTATCTTTTCCTCTATCCTACCAGTGGCAGGCAGCAACACTGGAGTGAACAGGAAAATTCAAGTTATTAATACATGGCTCTGTAGCTGGTGTCATGGTAACAATTTTGGGTTTTTTGACAACAGGATGACCTGTACAGTACCAGGTTTGTTGACACTTAATGGGAAACACATTTCTCAAAAGGGGAAGGGAGTCTTTGCACAAGGGATTGCAGGGCTGATGGACAGGGCTTTAAACTAGATATGAAGGGGGAGGGGCATGTATCCAGACTAGCTAGAGATGGACATGGGTATCTTATTCCAGCATTTGTGCAGCAGCATGCTGACATTTTTAAGAACCAGAAGGTCCTCCACCCCCCAAGGGCGAAAACTAAACACTCAACCCCCTCTCTGAAATGCTTATACACCAACACACACAGCATGGGGAATAAGCAGGAGGAACTGGAGATCTCTGCTCAGTCACAGGAGGACTGGAGGAAAGCTAATGTCACTCCAGGCAAGAAGGAAGACCCTGGTAATTACAGACCAGTCAGCCTCACCTCCATCCCTGGAAAGGTAATGGTGCATCTCGTTCTGGAGAAGGTTACCAACACTAGCCAACATGGATTCACTAAAGGGAAGTCATGTTTAACTAATCTGATAGCTTTCTTCGATCATGTGACTGAATGAGTAGATGAAGGGAGAGCCATGGATTTTGTCTACCTTGACCTCAGTAAGGCTTTTGATACTGTCTCCCATAACATGCTCGTGGGAAAGCTCAGGAAATGTGGGTTAGAAGATCAGACAGTGAGACGGGTTGAGAACTGGCTGAATAACAGAGCTCAAAGGGTGGTGCACAGTCCAGCTGGAGACCTGTAAGTAGTGGTGTTCCCCGGGGGTCAGTTCTGGGTCCAGTCTTATTCAACATCTTCATCAATGACCTGGATGAAGGGATAGAGTGTGCCCTCAGTAAGTTTGCTGATGATACTAAACTGGGAGGAATGGTTGACACACTGGAAGGTTGTGCTGCCATCTAGTTAGATCTGGACAGACTGGAGAGCTGGGCAAAGGAAAACGTAATGAAGTTCAACAAGGATAAGTGTAGAGTCCTACACCTGGGGAAGAAAAACACCATGTACTGGTACAGGTTAGGGGTGGACCCACTGGAAAGCAGCCCCTTGGCATCCTGGTGGACAATAAGTTATCCATGGAACAGCAATGTGCCCTTGTGGCCAGGAAGGCTAATGGTATCCTGGGATGCATAAAGAAGAGTGTGGCCAGCAGGTCAAGGGAGGTTCTCCTCCCCCTCTACTCTGCACTAGTGAGACCACATCTGGACTACTCTGTTCAGTTCTGGTCTCCCCAGTTCAGAAGGGACAGGGAAATACTAGAGAGAGTCCAACAGATAGCTACTAAGATTATGAAGGGAGTGGAATATCTCTCTTATTAGGAAAGGCTGAGAGCCCTGGGACTGTTCAGCCTGGAGAAGGCTGAGAGGGGATCTTATTCATGTTTACAAATATCTGAAGGGTGGGTGTCAAGAAGAAGGGGACAGTCTCTTTTCAGTTGTGCCCTGTGATAGGACAAGAGGCAATGATAGTAAGGTGAAGCACAAGAAGTTCCACCTCAATAGGAGGAAAACCTTCACTGTGAGAGTGACAGACCACTAGAACAGACTGCCCAGAAAGGTTGTGGAGTCACCTCTGAAGACTTTCAAGACCTGCCTGGATCTGTTCCTGTGTGGCCTGCCCTAGGTGTTCCTGCACTGGCAGGGGGGTTGGACTCAATGATCTCCAGAGGTCCCTTCCAACCCCTACCATTCTATGATTCAGGCCAATTTTCATAACCATACACACATACACATGCATACCAATCTCCAAACTGAAAATAAAGAGTTTTAATATCTCCAAAAGATCTAGATTAAGACTCAAAGCTTCAGAATTTGTATTATAAACAAACTTACAAAACATTCTGAATATATTACCTTTTGGGCAGAAATTGCTCGATGTTTTAATCAGTCTACAGAAAAGCTATTTAGAAAACATGCCATCTGTTAGAAGAACTTCACCTGTATTTCCAGGGTACTTTGATTTTTTTTTTTCTCTTCCTTTCATAAGCAAATTTTAGAACTAAAACATCTGAGATAAACAACAAAGTCTGATCTTTAAAAAAAAGTGCCATGTCTCTCCTTGGAAATGATCTAGAGTTTTCTAAAACGGATCTTACAACAATCTCCTGATTTTATATATGCATATGTTTCAGAAGTATGTTTGAAGCAAGAGAAGGTCTTATGAAGAAGTTTAGATATGCTGACCTCACTTTGAGGCAAGTTTAGTGATTGTCTCAAGTTCCTCACGGTTATTAAGACAAAAATGACACCAGGTATCAAAATGCAGCATCAGCATATGGTAAGTAAGACACCTGACAGCATCAGAAATTAAATAAGATGATCCTACATTACAAAATCTGCAATCGATGTCTGAGCATCACTCGTATTGTAGAGCCATCAAACCTTTTTAAGAAGGAAGTAGCATTTAACTGACTTAAAAGAATGCAGTCATTTTCTGAGAAACTGATTCAAAAAGGTGTTTTCACTCAACTAAAAAAGTCATGCTTCATTTGAGAAATTTCACTGTCTATTTTGTTCGTAACACAAAAACCTAGCTCAGCAAATTTAGATATCCATACAAAATCTTTTCACCTCCAAAACCAGCCAGAAACAATGCAAATCCACTATGTGTCTGTGTGTCATACTAAGTCAGATCCTCGTACTATCTACACTAGCATCTTTAAAAGTTAGCGGAGTATGTCCAAGGAAGATGCAAGAAAACTTAAGATGTGATAATCCATATAGACCATTGCCTGCTAAAAGTGTTGCAGTGGAGATAACTGGATAGAGCTTCATCGCCTTTACAAGAATGAATTGTTAACTGAATCTATGTATTTCCACAATCTTTTAAAATACAAGGTATATGGCACAAATTAGTCAGAGGCAGCAATGATAAGAATTAGCTCTGCAGAATTACAACCAATGATATTGACTGAAGTGAAATTTGCCATGCAGATCCTGAGTTCCAAGCTTCTAGTAGGAAATAATCTTTTACACTAGTAATAGAAAAATAATGTGAAATTTCTCTTGCAATGCACAAGAAATCATAGTATATTTTTTTTTTTAATTCTGTTTGCTTATCAAGCACAGCTCTCAAAGAGTTTAGGAATACTTGCTTCCATATACTTAAGTATTTCCCCCTTTCCTGGCAATGTTCAAGGCCAGGTTGGATGGGACTTTGAGCAACCTCATCTAGTGAAAGGTGTCCTTGCCCTTGATGATCTTTAAGGTCCCTACCAACCCAAACCATTCTATAATTCTATGAAACCTGTTGGATTATGTCCATTGAGACACTTCTGATAAAATCTCACCAAAAATGACAAAAAGGAAAAGGCTACAATAATACTATTTATTAACTTAATGCAAAGTAAACCAAAATATACCTAAAAAAATAAATTACTGAGCAACTGGTGTCAGAGAAGAGCAACTGACATATACCCGGATTTCTACAAATCATTTGACGATGTCCCACAAGTTCCTCAGGCATCAGTACCTAGTCTCGCATCTCATAACCCTAGAAGATTCAATCACACATCTTGCACCAGCCCTGAGCATGACCCAGGAACTATTAAATGTACTATCTTTCATTTTTAATAGAAATCGTAAGTTAAAAGCATGCTCTAATCTTTTAATGAATTGTAGTTACATGCCCTTTTTCCCCAATTGTTTATGAAGTAACTGCTACTTAAAAAAAACCAACCAAACAAACAAACAAAAAAAAAACACCACAAAAAAACACAAAGCAAAATCTCAACAACGATGAGATACTAGGAACACTGCCCTTCTATGAGGAAGTAATGAAGTAAATTGGAATTATAATCTCTGGTATGGTCTATGGTATAATAAATATTTATATTTTTGCATTTACATTATATGTTAACAAATATTATGCTCCTTATTTATAAGAAGGACCTGTTAGACAACAATCACAGAGAATATAAAAATCTCATTGAAACATATTAAGAAAGTATATAATCTTAAGCCTTAATAAAAATGAACATAAGGCTTTTACCAAACAATTCTCAAGTATCAGTATGAACAATTTACCCTGAAGAGACACAGCAGGACCCAAAGCTAAAACAGAAAACAAAAAAAACAAAACTAGAATGCTGGTCAAACCAGAATCCACTCACATTTTTAATGGCTCAGAAATTTTTCTTCAAAAACTCCAGTCTCTATTAATTAATATAAGCCAAATGTTCCAATATCACTACAGATCTTAATTGTTAAACATTTTGCATATTTAATTAGCAAATGCATTCCACAAAACTTCAACTAAGAACCTGGCTAGGAGAATACATCGGCATAGGTTGGCTTCATGTGCAATTAATGTTTTACTGAAGACAACTCCAGTCTGCATTTTACATTTAAGAACACTTTGTAAACAAGGATCGCTTTAGTTCTCGAAGAAAGTGAGATGAGCATATTTTCACAAGAAAGGAATTCAGCTGGCCAAATAGCTGTGCACAAGTTTATCTACAGTGTCCTGCTGCTATGAAGACCTAGATTCTGTCATCCTTTAGTTTGACTATGGACATTTTTCAGGCAGTCCTTAAAAAATATTTATCAACATCTCTTAATTAAGCCCATACATTTCTTTTAGAGTTGTTTATTTCAAAGGAACTAAGAACTCTACTTCTGTACCCTAAACAACACAAAATACATTACAAATTCCCCTATCAGTCTCATACTCCAAAAAGACTCCTTTCAATTAAAAAAAAAATAGAATAAAATTACAGTGGAATTTGCAATCTGAAGCGAAATACAGAAGCCTTCCTGGTTTATGTCCTACGTGAGTAAGACAGCACAACATATGGCACAGGCATTATGTTTTCAAGATTAAAGAAAATTAATGAAACAGATGATGCCTGCTTAAAAAGCAATATAATAAAGCATCCATTAAAACAAGATATATGTAAACTTTTTAATTTACTGTAATACCAACCCTAATTAGCACCACATGTTTACGTACATTACAGATGCCTGGAAAGAGTTGCCACTCTAACATATCATTCTCCCATCACTATGCTATGCCACATAATCATAGGCTGTATCTAATTCTATAGGACTCCTCCCTTTCCTCTTATCATCTGCTAGACCATCCTTAATTTTCAGCTCTGTGAAGAGAACGGTACTTTAAAGTCTTCTCAAGATCTTAAACCTCCACTGTAAATCCAGAAAATAGAAAGGCCTTATCCTTGCTGCAGGGATTATGAACCCCAGAAATATGTTACTTTTGTTGCTAGTACCAGCAAGCACATTCATATGGACTTCTCAGGGTACCCTGCAAGGACCTTTAGTCTAAATGATCTTAAAGAGTGTGTGACCCAAAGAAGCAATTAGTCTAAAAACAAGATATATTCAGTGTAATTCTATTGTGAATAGCTGACTAAAGCACAAGAGAAATACGCAGACCTCAAATGACAACACTCCCTGTGTAAGGCTGTAATGGTGGCTGGCCAGGCTGAGCCAAGGGACCTAGAGAATCACAGAATGGTAGGGGTTAGGAGGGACCTCTAGAGATCCAACCCCACTGCTAAAGCAGATTCACCTGGAGCAGATCACACAAGAACGCATCCAGGAGAGTTCCCTCCAGAGAAGGAGACCACAACCTCTCTGGGCAGCCTATTCCAGTGCTCCATCACCCTCACAGTAAAGTTTTTCCTCATGTTCAGATGCAACTTCCAGTGTTCCTGTTTGTTCCCATTGCCCCTTCATCCTATCACTGGGTACCACTGAAAAGAGTCTGGCCCCATCCTCTTGATGCCCTCTCTTTAGATAAACATTTATAAGATCCCCGCTCAGTCTTCTCCTCTCCAGACTGAACAGCCCCAGGTCTCTCAGCCTTTCCTTGTAAGGGAGATGCTCCAGTCCCCTAATCGTCTTTGTAGCCCTACACTGGACTCCCTCCAGTAGTTCCTAGCCTCTCTTGACCTGATGAACCCAGAACTGGACACAGTGCTCCAGACATGAACCTCCCTCAACCTGCTGGTCACACTCTTCTTAATTCACCCCAGCATGGTATTGGTCTTCTGGCCACAACAGCACACTGCTGGCTCATGGTTAACTTGCCCACCAGCACTCCCAGGTCCTTCCCTGCAAAGCTGCTCTCCAGAAGGTCAACCCCTAATCTGTACTGGTGCATGGGTGCAGAATGATCTAACAAAGTAAAAGCTGATCATCTTGAAACAACACCATACTCTTCAGGCTCTCCTCCCATTCTGTCATGGACTCAACTTCAGTTTTGCTCCATCATCCATCCTCACTTTGCTACATCTCCTCACAAGAAGGCCTAAGCCCCCAACATGCAAGACAACTAGATCTACTACCTACAGCTGAAAAACTTTGCCTTTCTCTATTCAGACCTTAAATATTTATCTTGACCAACCCTTCTAGTCTTTCAGATGGCATGAGCAACAGCTGATAAAGGAGCAGCTCACATTGTCAGCAGCCCTGTTTCTTCATGGAGATGCCATAAAACAGAGGAGAGCTGGGCAGGACTATGGCATTAGAAAGGTGCCTGAGCACCTCTACCCTTATCCTTGGAAGAAGCAAGAGTTTTTAACCAGTGATGAGGACAACCCCATAGCATTGCAGAGAAGTTTACAGTGCCAAAAAGGATAGCATTTGGCTTCCCAGCTTGCTGACTGCTGCGCACCACTGCCTAGCACGTGCTCTGTGTGCTATGCAAGTGGGAGCTCACTTGCTCCATTTCCCCAGCAAAGCACTTTATAAGGTGAAGAAGAGTGCAGTCAGCTCTCATTCAAAGCAGGAATGACATTGCAGAAGGCTGTGGTCTGTACATTCCTTATCTACTCTGCTGGCTGCCGCCCTGAGTATGGCTTCAGTCCAAAAACTATGTCTAGACTCATGAATTAATCGTGCCAGGAGTGTTCTCTGGCCTGGAGCCCTGCTGACACAGCCTGTGTCCTTACTGTTACTTTGGCTCTCTGTCCTGATCACAGGGGCGTCCCCCAGACTCCTCCGGCTCTTGCTAATCTGTGACTCTGCCTGAGGAGGGTTTGGGTCAGTGCTAGGTGGTTTGGGTTAAACACTGCTAGGCTTCATGCTGACAATATCCTGGTGCAGATTAGCAAATTGCAGTGCCCTGGGATAGTAACCACTATAGCAAGATGCTGTACCTTGGTACCCAAGCACAGAGAAATGCACGTATGGTTTGCCAAGGTATCAAGAGACTACCTCTGCATATGCTGTTAACACTAAAAAAGCAAAAGCCTAAATGGACCTTACCTGAAAAAGCTGCTAACTTACAGTTTTAACCTTGACTGTCATTCTGTTCGGTGCTTTTGTTACGGCACCTTTATTGCTGAGCCAGTGTTAAAAGTAAATATATAAAAAGGCAGCACTTTTCAAGGCCATATATAGAGCTTGAAAAACATACAGATTAGGAAAGAAAGGTACTCCACATCTGGGTATGGTGGCATCACCAGCTGAACAACTTTGTTCTCTGGCCCCATCCCACTGTGCTGAGAGATAATAAGCTGCAGAAGGACAAAACTAGATCTTCACTGTGCAAGACCCGTCAAGCAGCCTTTAGTCTCCTGCGTCCAGAAAACATCTAGATCACAAAATGCTGGCATGTTCTGGGACAGTCCAGGAAACAGGCTTTTGTCTTTCCTTTAAAATGTCACAGGGCATACCCTAACCTGATGAGTCTCCACACTTCCAAGGGTTTGTATTTGTCTAAGCCTGAGCTTATTTGAGCTTGTTTAGCTGTGCTTACCATCACCTAACACTCAGGTAATTAGTGCCCTACTTGGCCAGGTTCAGTTGGAATCGCCATTACAGCCACGGTCTAACAAGCTTGACAGAGTCAGCCTTCACAGTGGCCAGGACAGGGTAATGGGTGAACATGGGTCAGGGACCATTCCCAGGAGGCAGCTGGGGAAGGGAGAGTTTACCAGCTGTGGCCCCAGGGGCCAGACACTGGTTTAGATGGAAATGGAAACCAGTGCATACAAGCAGCCTAGGTAATCCCAGGAGCTTGTCCTGCTTTTCCTGCATGTTCAGCTCCTTGCACAGGGGCATTTAAAATTCAGTATCAAATGAATCCAAAAAGGAGTAACTTGAGCATAACTCCAGCTCTGGACTTTGAGAAAGCATCCTCCCCTGTATCCTGGCCTGCTCTGAAGTTGCAACAATGTCTTCCACTCAGTCCCCAAATGTCTGTACAGCATCATCTTCAGCTTTCTGCTTCATATAACATCATCACCAAGTACTTCACCATTAAACTCAGGGTTGAGAAACACATGGTTTTACCATCCTACCTTTAATAAATCACAGAATCGCTATGGTTGGAAAAGACCTTTAAGATCAAGTCCAACTGTTATCTAACTCCACCAGGGCCACTACCAAGCCATATCCTTGAGCACCATATCTAGATAGCTTTTAAATACATCCAGGGATGGTGACTCAACCGTTTCCCTGGGCAGCCTGTTCCAGTCTTTGATAACCCTTTTGGTATAGAAGTTTTTCCTAACGTCCAACCTAAACCTCCCCTGGCATAACTTGATGCCATTTCCTCTTGTCCTATCAGTTGTGACTTCTGAGAAGAGACCCACACCCACCTCTCTGCAACCTCCCTTCAGGTAGCTGTAGAGAGCCACAAGGTCTCCCTTCAGCTTCCTTTTCTTCAGAGTACGCAACCCTAGCTCCCTCAGTCACTCCTTATAAGACTTATTTTCAAAACCTTTCAACAGCTTTGCTGCCCTTCTCTGGAACCCCTCCGGCACCTCTATGTCTTTCTTATACTACGGCACACAAAACTGAACACAATAATCAAGGCACAGCTTCACCAGAGCTGAGTACAATGGAACAATCACTTCCCTAGACCTGCTGGCCACACTGTTCCTGATACAGGCCAGGATGCCATAGGCCTTCATGGCCACCTGGACACGCTGCTGGCTCATGTTCAGCTGGCTGTCTATCAACACCCCCAGGTCCCTTTCTGCCAGGCAGCTTGCCACGCACTCCTTCTCAAGCATGTAGCGTTGCCTGTGGTTGTTGTGGCCCAAGTACAGGACTCAGCACCTGGCCTTGTTAAAGCCCATATGCCTCGCAGCCCATTGATTCAGCCCGTCCTGGTCCCTCTGAAGAGCCTTCCTACCCTCAAGCAGATCAACACTTGCACCTAACTTCGTGTTGGTGTTGTCTGCAAACTTACTGAGGGTGCTCTCAACCTCCTTGTAAAGGTCATTGATAAAGATATTTAACAGGAGTGGTCCCAGCACAGAGCCCTGAAGAACACCACTTGTGACTAGCTGCCAACTGGGTTTAACTCCATTCACTACCACTCTTTGGGCCCAGCCATCCAGTCAGTGTTTAATCCAGCAAAGCATGCAGCTCTCCAGATCCAGGGCAGTCAGTTTTTTTCATGAGGATGCTGTGGGGAACAGTATCAAAGTCTCTGCTGAAGTCCAGGTAAACAACATCCAGAGCCTTTCCCTTATCCACCAAGTGGGTCACCTTGTCAGAGAAGGAGATGAATTCATTAAGCAGGACTTGCATTTCATGAATCCATGCTGACTGGGCCTGGTTGTCCTGTAAATGGAGTGCTATGGCACTAAAGATGATTTCTTCCATGACCTTCCCTGACACCGATGTCAGACTGACAGGTATGTAGTTCCCTGATGTCACAGAGGCACCCACAAACCAAACAGCTGCCACTATCCAAAATGGAGCTTTACTGCAACCAAAGTTGCCCAGCACTCCTTCTGACCAAATACAAGGTCGGATGTCTGTTGGAAATTGCCTACTACACAATTAATTCCTAAACCTTACGGAAAGATGAATCAAAATGGGCACACACTCATCAAGGGGAAACCTCCCACACCAGAGTGCCCAAGACACCACTCACTCCAAAGGCGGAGTGAGGCTCACTCAATCCATGGACACTCAATCAATGAAAGTATCTTTGGATGGCATGTCCAAGGCAGGATACAACTGCTAGGCCTGCTGCTCTGTGAAGAGCCAACTCCTCTGGCTCTTAAGCAGGACCCCATTTATACCCTAGTCAAGAGTGCACTGGAGTAATGTTGATTGGTTGAGGGACCAGCCCAGACAAAACACAGACAAGCGCAGACCCCAAGCCTGTTTACTGAGGTATCCAGACCCTGAAGTGCCAGTTAAGCACCATACGGTGCAGCTTAATAGACAAGGTGCCATACTGCTCTAGCACACTCTGTTTGCTTTGTCTGTTGGGGAGGCTGCACCTGCCACACCTGGATCCTCCTTCCAGCCCTTCTTGTAGATGGGCATCACACTTGCTAATCTCCAGTCCATTAGGACCTCCCCAGTTAGCCAGGACTGCTGGTAAATCATGAAGAGTGGCTTGGTAAGTACATCCACAAGCTCCTTCATCACTCTTGGGTGTAAACCATCTGGCCCCATAGACTTATGTATGTCTAGGTGGTGCAGCAGGTCACTGACCATTTCCTCATGAATTATAGATGCCTTGTTCTGTTCCTCAACCCTGTTTTCCAGCTCAAGGGGCTGGCTACCCAGCTAACAACTTGTCCTGTTATTAAAGACTGAGGCAAAGAAGGCAATAAGTACCTCAGCCTTTTGCTTGACCCTAGTCACTATGTTTCCCCCTGCATCCAATAAGGGATGGAGATTCTCCCTAGTCCTCCTTTTGTTGTTTATGTATTTAGAGAAGCATTTTTTATTGTCTTCTATGGCCATAGCTAGGGTTCTAGTTGAGCTTTAGCTGTTCTAATTTTATCCCTGCATAGCTTCACTGAGTCTTAGTAGTCCTCCTGAGTGGCCCACCTCCTTTTCCAAAGGCCATAAACTCTCCTTTTGTTCCAGAGTTCCAGACAAAGCTCTCCATTTAGCCAGGCTGGGCTCTTCCCCACTGGCCTCTTTTGGGACACGGGGATGGCCAGCTCCTGCACTTTTAAGACTTCCCTCTTGAAGAATGCCCAGCCTTCATGGACTCCTTTGTCCTTCAGGACATCCTCCAAGGGACACTGCCAATCAGTTTCCTGAAAAGGCTAAAGTCTGTCCTATTGAAGTCTAAGGTAGCCCAGTCAAGTTCTGCCCACCCTCCTCCTTACTTCTCCAAGAACTGAAAACTTTATTTCATGATCACTAAGCCCAAGACAGCTTCTGACTGTTACATCATCTACGAGTCCTTCTTTGTTAACAAGCAGTAGGTCCAGGAGGACACCTTCTCTAGCTAGCTCCTTCACCAGCTGCATCGGGAAGTTATCTTCTACACACTCCAGGAACCTCTGGGACTGTTCCCTCACTGCTATATTATATTCCCAGCACACATCTGGGAAGTTGAAGTCTCCCACAGGAACAAGAGGTAGTGATCGCAAAACCTCTCCCAACTGCTTATAGAGTACTTCATCCATCTCATCCTGATCGGGCAGTCTCTAACAAACTCCCATGATATCTACCTTATTGGCCTTCCCCTCGATTCTTACCCATAAACACGCAACCCTGTAATTTCCATCATTAAGTTGTAAACATTCATATCCCTCCCTGACATAAGAGTGCCACTCCACCACCTCGCCTGTCCTTTCTGAAAGGTCGGCAACCATCAGTTGCAGCACTCCAGTCATGTGAGTCATCCCATCACATTTCTGTGATGGCAGCTATATCATACTTTTCTTGCTGCACAATAGCTTCCAGTTCCTCCTGTTTGTCACCCATGCTGCATGCATCAGTATGTATAATGGTCCTGCCACCTTCTTGGAGGAAGAAGCCCCAGCTCCCACTAAACAGTTCTCAGATGCTTCAATAGTTACCAGCCTATCAACTCTTGTGTCTTTGCTCCTGCATGGATCGTCACCTCCCACCTCCACTGAGCAAGCCAACTGTAAGGCCTTACTACCACACTACCCCACATATACAGGCCTGCCACTCCCAGGCTCCTGTCTAGCAAGCCCAATTATATCCCTATTCCCCTTTGAGTCTAGTTTAAAGAGCTTTCTGTGAAACCCACTAGCTCTTGCCCCAGGATTCTTCTCCTCCTTTGAGACGGGTCTTCCTCATCTGTTGCCAACAGGCCCGGTATCTTGTAAAATAGCCTGTGATCAAAAACCACAAAATTCCACCAGTAGCACCAGCCTCTGAGCCATGTGTTAATCAGGTGTGTTTTGTTTCTTTCAGTGTTCTTCCTGCCACTGCAGTGACTGAGAACACTACCTGTGCTCCCAGTCCTTCAACCAACCATCCCAGTGCCCTGAAATGCCTTTTAATCATTTTGGACTTCAGTCTGCAACCTCACCACTGCCAACCTGCATAACCAGTAGCAGGTAATAACCAAAGGGCCGAACCAGACCAAAGACTTTCCTGGTTACATCTCTGACCCGGGCACCAGGGAGGCACCCGACTTCCCTGTGGGATGGATCCAGTCAGCATATGGGGCCCTCTGTTCCCCTCAGAAGGCAGTCACCTACAATTATCCTCTCTTTTCTCAGCACAAGCAGCCCTAATTCGTGGGGCTGGCTGGCTCACCCCAAGCAA
>JAAGNO010007561.1:8141-25771 GCA_033439905.1 Ceryle rudis | reverse complement strand
AGTCACCTACAATTATCCTCTCTTTTCTCAGCACAAGCAGCCCTAATTCGTGGGGCTGGCTGGCTCACCCCAAGCAATCCCCTGGATGGGCCTTCACCTACATCCTCAGTTCCCTGGCCCTCCAGTTCCGGAGACCCATACCTGTTGTGTAAGGGCAACTGGGAAGGCAAGGGAGGCCAGAAGGGGATTCACCTGTCTCCCTGTGCAGGGACCTGTTTTCAGTCCCCCTGTCTCTTAGGCCCCCTCCTTCTGCCTGGTGACAAGAGGGCGGGAGATCCTCTGCTTCTTGGGGAGCCTCCAGCTGCTGCCTCTGCCTCAGGCTGTGGCTGCCCCGACCTAGCTCACGCTCACACTGCCGGATGCTCCTCAGCCTTTCCAGTTCCTCTCTCTGCTCTGCCCCCAGGCTGAGCAGATCCCTCACTCGGTCACCCGGCACACAGAGGTGTCTCTGCTGCCCTCGGGTACCAGTGCCGGGCTCAGGCGCTCCCTGCAGCCGAGACCTGCACGGCCGCAGGTCGGTGTGGGAGCTCCGGCTGCGTCCCCACGGTCCCCCTGGCAACGGCTCTCGCCCGAGCGGTGGCCACGGCCGGGTCCTCTGGGAGGGCAACGAACGCTGAGTTCGCTTTCCAAGCCAGGCGAGGGGACCAGTTCCCCCCAGCTGAACTCACCTCCGCCACTGGCGGAGCTCCCAGCGCCCGGCCCGCGCCTCCTCCTGCCCGAACCTCCGCCCCACGGCCAGAGGCCGCGGCCCGGCCCCCGTGCCCGCTCCGGCTCCGCGCGCAGCGGCTGCGCTCTCCCCGAGAGGCGCCCTGAGCGACGCCCCTCGCCGCTTGTTCGCTCCGCTGCCGAAGGGCTCTGGTATGTCGGGGAGGGGGGGTCTCGGCGAGTGCCCGTTGGCGCGGTAACGCCTCGTTCGGATCTGCCGCCGCCGGAGCTGCTCCGCCCGGGTCGACTTCAGCGTCCCGCCCACCAGCTGCCGGTCCCCGCACAGCCGAGCGGCTCTCCCGGCTTGGAAAAGCCCCCGAAGAGCCCCTCGACGTCGCGATTCCCGTCCCAGCGCGGACTGACCTGCACTGGAGCTGCTCTCCTCGGCGGGTGGCCCCAAATCTCAAATGCAAACAAAACACTCGTCTGTGAACATCCTTTCTCTCACACGTGTTTAGTTGCTGGATTTATTGGGTTTTTTTTATTATTATTTTCTGTAACTGACTCCTGATTTGCACACTAACAAGCGTGCAATACAGAAATAACTGTAAAGAATTACAGAATACATATTTGCTTTTCTACTGAAATGTTAGAGTCACACAGATAACAAGTACAAAAAAAACCCCAAAATAAAACAAAACAAAAAACAAACCCAGGCAGGTATACTGAATGAGTGGGAAGACAAAACTACACTTCAGACTAAATATTAAGTCTTATCTCAAATTGAGACTGCAAGACCAAGACACCTTATTTTATAGGGTGGCTATAATTTCATGTTACATCCACAGAGCTGAGTCTCACAGCAGCAAGCAACCTCATATATCCTGGAAACGTAAACTTTGTTCATGTTTTGTGCAGAACAGTAATTAGTTGCAGTATTGGAAAAGTTTAATTTGGAAGTACAGACCTCAGATGTAACCAGAGTTGTTGAGTTAAATGGTAGGGGGTCAGCCACACAGACTCTGCAATGCATTAGAATTTTTTCATGACAGAAATAAATTCCAAATCTCAAAAGTTACACATGAAAAAAACCAAAAAAAGTATATTTGGAAAATACTATTAGAAATATAGAGAGAAATCAAAGTTCAAAACAGAAAAGGTAAATCATAATATAACAACAAATCTTGTCTCTAGTAATGAAACCGAATAAACTTGCAAATAAAAACCTAATATATCTTCACTCTGATTTTTAAATATACTTTTTAATAACTCGTATGTTTATTGAATTTCAGGCTAAATTATTTGATAACTGCTGAAAAACTATCTGCATCCCTTTTTCCTAAAAATGTTGCATATTGAAGCAAATCAAAATTTGGAAGATAACAGACAGAAGTTACAGAACAGATCAATTGTTCCTAGGACATTACATTTTTTTCCTGAAACTATGTGATTTAAGAGAGACATATCCCCTATTACAGGGGATATATGAGTTTCTAGTACAACCAAGCTATAAGTAACAATGAGTATCTTCATAAAGATCAGAAAACAGTTAAAACTCTATATGCCAATCAAGTAGGATTTGTTTGATTGTAATGACTACTCTTTATATTCCATGGAATATAAGACATGGAATCAATTTAATTTCATAATTATAGAGAGCAACGTAAGTGCAAAACTGAGAAAACACTTGCAAAATACACATTTTAAGCATCCAAGGCCTAATTTTGAATGTAGGCCCCTAAAAAACTGGTATTTGATATTCTAGCCAAAAGTGTATTTAATCAAAAATTCTTCAGGAGTCCAGACTGGCTTTGCTGAGCTACACACCAAGATGCTGGGAAATGTTAGTGTTTTAATATTTACAAATACATGTGAAAAGATGTTCCACCTCTAAAGCCTGATTGTTTTCAACCTTCACAATTCATTTTCCTACCTTCAATTACACTGACTCTTTTGATGCCAACAGAAGACAGAAGAAAGCCTTCAGTCTAACATATTGAACACACAGTTCTGAATTGGTGGAAATAAGGATCTTAAACATAAGGATATGCAAGATCTGCTCACACAGACTCAGGCTAAGAATTATTTAGATAAAACAGTTTTTCTCCTGGAAGCAACCATCACACAAATGGTACACATTTTTCTACTTAACAAATGATAACTCTATCTCTCCCCAGTCACTTCTCTTATCGACTATTTCCAATCATTTTTCTTTCTCTCCACCATGCTCATCTTCATATTTTTATCAGACTCAGACAAAATTCAAATAACCACTTTTCTCAAAATCAGCGATAACAATCTTATCCACTGAATTACTGACTTTTCACTTACTGACAAGATTTTCTCTATCTTTCCTCTTATAATCAACTTTGCAGTGTATTTTTAATCATTTGTTCAAACAAACCAATTTAAAGTAGGAAAAATCTTTTCACTTACTACAGTCAGCTGAAATCAGGTGTAACCAAATATAGTTCAGCTACCGCATTAGGACTAATCTATCATAGAATATTCCAGATAGAAAGAACCAGGTCCTGAAGCCACTAGTTTCATTATTGCATCTACTCGCAACCATGTCATTAAAAAACCCCCTGCGTGTTTAGAACTGCCATACTGAATAAGGACTTCATCCAGTCATTATTAAATGATGCAGCTGTTCATGGTGCAGTCACCTTCATTCACTTTTTTTTTTCTGTGACTAAGCTTATTTTTGAGAATTCAGGGAATCAGTATTCACCATTCTATTGATTTTGTGTGGTATATAGTTTGTTACTGTTGCATGTTTAAGTTCTCATTTAGAGTTTCTTTTTAAATGCATAATATCCTTCTGTATGTTCTTCAATGTCCTTTTAATATATAATAAGGGATCTATGCAATGCAGGAGAATAAAAATTTTTTGTTTGGAAAAGTACAGTATAACAGCTTAACACCTTTTTTCATAACACTCTGCTTATTCTCTCTCCGTGTTTATGTCTATATTACAGAATGTACATTCTCTCTTATTAGCCATGGCTTTCTTTTAGGTACTACAATACAGTGTTAAACATATCCCATCAAGTACTCTCAGCCTTACAGCAGTGTGCTATTCCTTCAATTATTCATGGCTACAAAGTATCTTATTCAGTTTATTACATTTAGAAACCCTAGACGATTACTAAACTGATTTTGCTCTTCTTTCTGCAGGTCTGACTGTTTTCAGAAGAGAAATCCAAATGAAAACAAAAATTATATATTAAATACAACATTTTTCATTAGAATTGGTTAAAAAGACTGGACAAAGAACAAGAGTCCTGAGTTTAAGCATACAATGAAATTGTCATGCAGGATAAAAGTGGTGGGAGAAAATACCAAACAGACTTTCTTACTGATAACATATTTTACATAAAAAGCTAAAAACTATGTCAATCAAAACCACTGTAATTACTTTGGGCAGTATCATTCAACAATTGACAGAAAAAAAGTTTCTAAATTCAATCATCTTTCAAAGTTATGCTGAAGTTACATTTTAAACACAGACAGATGATCCTCAGAGCTTCAGTTCCAAATCCCAAGAACAGATCAAGAATGTATTTTCCTTGCAGTTATGTTCAGTGCCACTTCAAGGCTGCTCACTCAGCTACTTCAATACATTCACAACTGTCCCATATGATGTCGAAAGCTAAAAGGCAACATACAGGTTTGCTCACCTTCACTTCAACCCTCTTAACACAAAGGTTTTCCCATGCTGGGAAAAAAAAAAAAGTGGTTTTCTTATACTGGTTTAAAAAAACAAAAAAAAAACAAAACAAAACAAAAAAAAACCCCACATAACACAAAAACAACAAACCAACAAAAACAACAACCTGCACACCTGAAACTCTGAACGTAAACTGAATACTTGTATGAGCAAGGTTACTTGAATTTCACTCAAACCTGTATTTCAACCTCCTGCCTGTTCAGGCAGCAGGCTTACAGGTAGGTACCCAAGAATTATGCTCGCTCTTATACCACTTGCCTTTGTGATTAGCTGCTCTTTGAAAATAATGGAGGTTTGAAAAATTGGTATTTTTGGAAGGTTCCTTACAGTGTGAAAGTTGTAAAATAAAATATAAATAATGACTATCCTGTCAAACACCTTCCATTATCCTTCCTCTTGTAGAGAAGGGTGAAATTTTATAGGAGGCCCCAGGGATATGAACAATACTTGAAAACATACCAAAATAGCATGCAAGTTTCTGTCTTTTCCTCTTCTATCTGAACCATAATAATTATAGAGCATGATTATTGCAGACCTCTTTCTTTTTGAGGTTCCTGGCACCCAAATTCCTTCCCCCAAGCATGTTAGAAACACTCTGCTTAAAGGTTGTTTTCCTTTCATTGTGACTTTCCAAGTAACATTAAAGCTTTCCAAACTTGCTTTTCATTGGAGAAGTATAAAGATTTTGTTCTTACTCTTTACAGTCCTTACTTTTCTTCGTCCACCAGCTTAGCCACTGAAGACTTCTGTGCAGCCTCTCTCTGCTCTACCAGAGCTCTAGCAACAAGACAGCATTTGTGTCCAACAGCACAAAGCAGTCTCCATACATTTCCCTGTAATATTCACAGTGTACAAGAAGGTCTTTCTGAGCAAAGCTGCTTTCCCCTGTCTATTACCAAGAATGTTTGACTAGTTTCACATTACTGAAAACTTTTTGTGGACATGAAATCAAGCATGACACCCTGAGCTAATCTAAAGCACTGTCTGTCATCCCTGTAAGGATTTAAAAGGACTACTGCAGTAAAGCCAAGTGATTCTAATGACACATGGAAGAGAAACCATCATTCTGTTCAGGGAAAAACGAAAAAGGCATGCAGCAGTGTGACAAACCACACCATAGCCCTCTACTTAAACTGCAACTGAACACATCAAGTAAGGAGAGGGCTTACTATACAAAAGGGTAAGTAGCAAGTATAGTCATAAATTGCTCTGGCACTACTTTTGGTCTTACTGGGTGACATGTACCATCAAGAGGTTTAATATGAGGGTGGTCAAGCACTTGAAGAGGTTAATCAAAGAAGCTGTGGAGTGTCCAGCTTTGCAGATACTCAAGACCTGACTGGGCATGGCTCTTAGCAGCCTCCTCCAGCTGAGTCTGCTCTGAACAAGGTGTTGGACTAGAGGACCTTCCCACTCCAGTGGTTCTGTGACTGACACAATCTCAATCACTGCCTGCCTGAAAGACCTCAATGTGATGTCTCCCCGTTGGCTCCAATGGGCTTCAGATCAAATGTCTACATCAAGCTCCTGGGACATGTTGTTTTTCTTTCTACCACACTTTTAATTTCTTAGACTTTATCCTCTTCTTCATCTTCTTCAAAGGTTTTGTTTACAGGCCACTGAGGTTTAAAACCAAATACTTCCTGGATTGTAGTACAGTAATTTTCCTTTCCATACTAAAATTTAATTATAACGCTTGATAGTGAAGATCAGATGTTTATGTGTTTTGCACATAAAGAAACTATGTATGTTACAAATTTAAAAGATAACATGACAAAATATAAATAGAAATAGTGCTGAACAAGCAACATGAAGACGTTCCTGTATAACTCAAGTAATACGAGAAAATAAATAGCAAGGAAGAAGCATTCATTATGTGTTTGGATGCAAAAAGTCTTTTAATCAGAAGAGACTCCAACTCAAACTTAAGCGCGGAGTTTCCAGAAATCTGTCCTACTTTAATTTTTAGAACAATTTATTTGTCTAATGTGAACAAATTTCAATAACTTATAGTTTAAGTTTCCCCATGCGATCTAAAATAGATTCAGATTGACTTCAAAACTTTGAAAAATTATCAAGTAATATGTGAGAATTTCCTTCTTGGTTTCAGTTATCTAAGGTTATATTCTGCAGTTGCATATAGGCAAAGATCTATCTTACAAAATGTTGAAAAGTCTGTAACAGAAGACCTAAAAGTAGAGCATTGTTGTGAAATCTTTCCTTAGAAAGAAGATGTTGCATTTTGTGTCTTAATTATAGAGTGGGCTCATGACAACTGCACATAAGCAAGTTTCTGACACATGCATATATAAACAGAGATCATGTGCTCTTTACCTAACACTGAAGGGAGACTGTTTTCCTGGTTCATTTTATTTTTTGCTGAATTTTAGACATGCTAAATGGGCATTATAAAAAGTAAAACTATAAATAAAATTTGACCATATCCATTGCTTGATTGCATATTGAGCATACCAGTCCAGTATAATCTAAAAAATTATATTTAAAGAATTTTATAAAGTCACAAGGGTCTTTACATGTAACGTGCAATGATATATTAATGGTTTTATAGAGACGTCTGGGGATTTCCTAGCAGTATGCATTAATGAATTCTTCCTGATATTGGATACTCAAAACTGTGTTGAAAAGTTTAATTGTCCAGTGGATCTGACACACATTCAAAATGGCCAAGTTTCCTATCTGAAACCCCGACATCTAGCCAGACGTCCAACGTCCTCCTTTTTCATCAAGTCAGAAATCATTTTGAGAATACCTTTATATACCTATGCTTTCCGAAAATCTAAATTCAATGGTTATTGGAGTCAACAGGAAGGTTTATACTGATGTTATGTTGGCTTTAGACCAAATCTGAAATGTCAAGCTTGTTAAGCATCAGCAGTTTCAGATATCTAATCCTAAAGTTAAACATAATGATTTGTGAAAGCTAGAACATTTGGCGTTCCATCTTGTTTTTTCCTTTGTAGCTGATGATATAGTAAGAGAACCACTGGTCAACAGGAAGAAGGCAAAATAATAAGCATATATTACAAGTGGGAAAAAAAAAAAAGAAAAAAAAGAAGAAAATACTAACATTAGTGATACTTTTTTTTTTTTATATTGCCATGTAGAAATGTAAATGTTTTAAAAGATTTAACCTAAATCTATAAAAGGCAGACAGATCAGAATGTGCACTACTGCTATATTTTAAATTACTTCAAATGAACTTAGAAGGAGCATTTGCCTTTAAAAGACTGAATAATAAAATATTCCTCCATTAATTAAGCAAAAGCATTTTGCATATTTCCATCTTTTTATAAGTACAACTCAGCACACCCAAACTGCTATTCTAAAATAAAATTCAGTGGGTTTTGTGAGCACCTTAGCAAAAATTTTTTCTCATAATACTGTAGTCTTATAAAAAAATAAAGTATTTCAGTTGCAGAATGTTGCTAAACATGCTTTCCCTTCTGTAAGAACAAAAGTTTAACGGAAACTACATAAATAAAACTAATCTTTCATCTTTAGACACCATTTAATGTAAGTGCTTTTGGAGTTCTTCAAGCTGAAAGAAAATCAACCCAAAAATCTGCATTTTCATTAGAGACACTGAGTTTTCAAAGTTATACATCAGTCATACAGAACAGAACGAACAAAAATGCCTCCACACCTTCTCTTCTAGCTCAAAGTTTAATATTTTCATTAATTTTCATGTGACTTAACAGGAGCTACTTTGGCTAATTTTAATTTACCAGTAAAGAAAAAAAATTACAATAGCCCTCCCCAAAATAACAAAAGCTTTCCTTTCCAGAAAGGAAAAAAGAACAAAACTGACAAGAAGTGACAGAACCCAGCTGTTTGTCATGTCATTCTAACACCTGGGCTGATTTTGAGAAAAGACTTAGTTTTTAAAAGCTTGCAAAGAACTTCAAAACTTACTTGCTGGCATGAGCTAAAGCAGCTTTAGAAAGAGAAAACTTGTGAGAGAAATATAAAGGCACTGGTTTCTAAACCAAAAAAAATATCCTAAAAAGTTACTCCTGATATTCAGAACGTGTTGTAAAGCAGTATTTTGGTGGGAATTAATTGAGGAAATTTTCTGGCAAACAGCCAGCAGCTGGAATAAAATACAGGACTTGATAATAGCTTTTTGCCTCACACCAAACACCTCTGTTTACAAACTTGAAAGACCACAAATCCAACTCTTGACAATGATTATGAAAAAGTGGGACTGTGTGCACTACTGCAGGATCTTCCCCACAGGTGTGCTAACAGGGAGGAACAGAATTTAGCATCATCAGGAGGAGCAATACTAACGCCTGTGAAACCAAGATATCTCCCAGGTAACAACTCACTGATCTATCAGCTTTTCTTTGTAATATGTACTATCCTTTTTTTTTTTTTTTTTTCTTCCCCTTTTTTAACTCTTTTGAGTAGCCATTCAGGTGCTCTGACAATTAGGAACCGAGAATGATTTCATGCAGTTTCCTTTTCTTCCATCTCTTTAAGGACTTTGTTGATGGAAAACAAGAGCAATGACTTAGTTATGCATCTTTTTAACAACCTGTTTTGTCAATAGCAAATTGTTATCAAAATTGGTTTTATGAAAAACATTACTAGTGTGAATGTATCTTTTTTCTATAAAATGTGCATTTTCCTATTTTATCACTATTAAACAATACAAAAATGCTGTTTATTACAAGCATCTAGAGTATAATTCATAAGCCTCTGAGATGCATATTAACTAAACAAGTTTTACTAAGATTTATTGCTCTGTTCTCCCAAAAAGTATTGTGATATTCTCTTTCAAAAACTAATTTAAATATAAAAGAAAGTTTCTTTAAAGCATTCTTCACTACAAAGATTTTGGTATTTGTTTCTAAATGAAATAGAATGCTTTTTATGAAAATAAAACAGAATATTTTCATAGCTAATTTACTTTTAGTCATAATATGGCCTTAAAGGATTGCCAGAAGTATTGTACTTAATCATAACACATTAGTCTGTCATTGGATTAGCAAGAAAAGCCTGAGTGACAGGCACAATAATATAGCATTACAGAAATGGAAACATTCATATTTTCCATCTTCTTGGAAAAGTAGATTGACCCATGAAAAATTAATTTAAATTTTTCTATTTTAAGCTGATTAAGACTCACACCTGGAACATTCAGTTATTTTTCTGTCTATGCAGCATGAGAAGGACAGTTCACTAATCAAGAACATTTCAGATTAAAAGGAAAAAGAGAGAGAAAAAAAAGATACTGTCTTCCTGAATGTAAAGAAAGTACAAACGCATTACACATCAGTAATCCCTCATGTGAGGTATTTATAAACCCCTTTCACACAACATCTAATTGTTCTACAGTCTTGAAAACATTACACACAATAGGCTTGTGAGAGCAAACACTGTTTGCTGGCTGTGTAGGTACCTAGACAAGGAAGGAAAGGATGGACATGACTGACAGCTACTGAGCAGTCTTGACATGAGCTTTCTCTGCCTTGCTCCAAAAGGACCTACCAGGAGCAAGTTCCAAGAATGGTAGAGATGTAGTTAACTTCAGAGATGTTCTCAAATTTCAGAATAAGTCTGGTTGCAGCACAAGCACTAACACAACTTAACTCTATTCAGCACAGGCTTTTTTCCTTAACAAAGGTAACTCACAGTTCTCTGCAGTACCCAGGCTATACCTTCACCAGGGGGACAACACTCTCAGACTCATGAACTTTGCTCAACTATTATCAGATTTGATTTTTAAAGCTGTTTTGCATGATTTAAGACTGGTAAACAGCTGACTGATGTAACTGTTCACTGTGAGAAACTGGATATGCGTTATCCCAAATAATCTGACAGAAATTATATGCAAGGAATATTGGGATTTTCAACTGTACAGGAGTCAGTGACATATGATTTGATTCTACTTTTATAAAAATCAGTTCACTCAAATCCACTTAAATCAAGATTACAGAGATTGAGCATAAACCTTTCCCACTGCTCACCTCTTTAATCAGATATTCATGGCTACTGTATCTCAGTCACATGTTCTGATATGACATACAAAATCCTTGAGAGAAGGGCATCAAGGTTAAACATACACACTTTTTTTTTTTTTTTGTCTGTAATGGCAGCTAAAAATTTATTCTCCACATTAATATTGATCATGAGTTCCAGCGGGCTATAAATCCAATTTTACAAGTGGAGGTTGCTTAAGTAAAAGATAGGAAGTTTAACATTTATTCTGTCTTTAATTTGTTTGAAAAAAAAAAAAAGTATTTTCAAGTCTTTCATGTTAATATCACTGTAGAGAGACTAATCCTAAAGGATGCTAGCAGTGCATATGACTGTAACAGTGCATATCTCAGTATAGCATATCTCAGTGTTTCAGTAAAAGATGCAAGAAAAATGTAAAACCAAAATGCATCCCATTACAGAAAGTGTTTATCTTCCTAGCAGTGAGTCAGAAAAACTGTTGTCTGTCCTAGCCATCAATTTGGCTTCTTGCAGTTGCTCACTCTTGCTGCCTCTGCTGTTGACAGAACAAAGCCCCGCAAGCCCAACACTGCTGCACCAACTCTCTCCTAATAAGAAAATGATACTGCCTTAAACATGCTCCATATGTGTCAGTGGCAGGCCATTTCATGACACACAAGTTGCAGTAAACAAAACAGTTTCTGCTGCCCAACTCACACGCTTCTGAATTGGCATCATTTCACAACATCACAGTATCACAAAAATTATGCCTTTCATAGTATTAATATGAATTGTCACTATACCTATGTTCACAATGTTTTCTCAAAGTAATGTGAATTGATGTGAATTAACAGTTATTTCAGGGTGAAAAAGCTGCAGCCGTCCATGGTTAGATGAAAGACAACAACGAGGACAGTCCTGATGGTACATGAGGAGTGCTCTGGCCAGCTATGACCTTGCATCCTTGCAGAAGTTTTCAATAAGCACTGTTAACAGAGGAATATCTGACAATAAAAGGGAAGCAGCTCACTGTGTATCATCTTGAATCAGATACAATTTTGTTGAAATTAGGATTATTCCTTTCTAAATCATGTAAAGTGTCGTAGTTGTGTCTCAAGACATTTAAATAGAAAGTACATGTAGGGCTTATATAAATGGTACTTTAACAGATGTTACCATTTTCATAAAAATTATTCTCCTTTCTTTGTCTTAATCCCCCTCCCACAAGAGTACAGTTCCCAAATGACTATATGAGTAACAACCTGTTCCTGTTCCATGACATGAATAATAAAGTTAATCTATGGATGTACATTTACTCAATTTAATCACGTCAAACTCAACTATGTGTATTATGAAATGAAAATGGCTCCCGGGAAACACAGCTTAAAAAAAAATGCCCTGCTTCCCTCAGATAGCCTACAGCATATGCAATTACCCAGCAACTCACTAGGTATAGAAAACAAACAGAAAAAGGTTAAATCTTGCTTCCATTGCCTGACTATTCCTGAGAAATTATTTTTACTTACCGACCTTTACTATGCCTCTTTCAGTAGCTGTTACCTAATTATGTTAGTAAAACTTGCAACTATTTTGCAAATAAGTACAAAATATAAGCACTGGAACCATCCCTTAAAATACTTCTAATTTTGTCATAACTACTATGTTATACATATGTTAAGGAGTCTCACTCGAAAGACACTGAGTTAGCTTTAATTTTTTATGTTTTAGTAACACACTTTGGAGCTAGACAGCAACTCTTTGATCTTTAAAAGCTTAAATGAGAGACTCAAGGGTATATCCTCAAACATACACTTAATCTGAATTAAGACTCAAAATGAGGGACTGATCCACATTTCAAATGAGTCAGGCATTTTAAGATGACACTGGCTAACTGATTAGTCCCCAAAATACGTCATTCTTAAAGAGAAAAAATTCTATAAAATAACATTTACCTTGTAATTTTTTTTGTAACATTCGCATACAAAGACCTCATTCTGTAACAAATTCAAAGGGAAGCATTTCAATTCTTCCTAGAGTCAATAGACACTATTCACATGACAGAGCTTTGCTCTTAGAACATTGCTAAGAGAAGGCAGCATTTCAAAATTGCAACCAGTACATTTCACATCAATGTAGAAGATTATAATTGAAAAGTAAAACATAAGACTAAATGCATTTTTTTTTCTCTACATAATGTCAGTTTGATTTTCTCCACATTATTTCCAAAAGAAGAGGTTCCTTCACCTCTTTCCCCTTCCACTTCCGTAATTATGTCCCAGCACACGCAGATACACACCCCCTGCTTTTTTAAATGATTAAACCAGCCACACATAGGTTTGAAAAAAGGTTAAAAAAAACACTGGTACAATGATTCATGATATTTCAGTAACATTACATAATACTCTTGCTTCAAAAGGACAACACACTTAGAACAGATGTGCTAGTCTATTTAAACATACGCTTGGTGGGCTCAAAGAAAGCACACACAGCAGGATTTACAAAGAGACTATAGGGTTAAATCTGCAGAGAACCTTAATGCAAGAAAGATGACCCTCACAGTGTCCTTCCATGACTAAACTCTTGAATTCTGGGCACCTCACAACCTCTCCTCAGTGCAAGAAAGAGACAAGTTGTTAGACTTTGCCAGGCAGCTTCAAGCCGAGCATAGGATAGGGCTAGAAACAATGAGGAATGAGGTCTATTCCAAGGGATGGGGTGGATACACAGACACACGCACACACTCAGTTGAAACTGCAGAGCTGCTGGCCCCCTCCCAGAGTTGGGAACTCAAGAAAAGTCTCTCTTCTCAATTAAATGAGGAGACCATGTCTACTGTCTTATACCGAAAAATGGAAAAGATAAAAGCATTCACCCAGTTTGAATGTTAACATAGACAGCAATATCCTATGGCACTATAAAAAAAATGTAAATCATTTGGATGACAGGAGGGTACACACGAGCACCCAGATCGGAATGTTTTCTCAGTCTCTCATTGCCTTCACTGGAGGAGTGTCACAGGACTTCTCTCAGATGCATTTAATGTACCTGCACCTATTTAACTGTGTTCCTTGCTGAGTTGTCCATTTTTACATGCAACATGGGGGACAGTAATCCTGAAATCCTCAACTTAGTGTCATCACAGAGCCACCAGTTGACACTTATTTGTGCTGCAGATGCCTTACATGCTCAGCACTGGCTGTAGCCTTCAGCTTTTAATCATACCATGACTGCAGAGCCATGCTAATAGAAAGTGTAACCTTCAAAAAAATGATATAATTCCTTTATTTGTCACATTGCAAAATTCCTGATGAGTAGCTTCAAGTTTTCCTCTCCTACAATTAGTTTCCTACTTTCTCCTGTTTATTTTAATATTAAAGCCTTATGAGCCTGCCAAGAGGAATATAGAAAAATGTTTTGGTTGAATATTCAACTGAGTTTAATTGACCACAGGAGTTTACAAACACCAGTTGGATGCTCGGCACAGAAGTTGTATTATCAATTACAGGAAACAATATTCATACTTACACATAACTGATTTCAAAATATTAAGTAACTTTAAAATGAGGACTGTATAGCTCCTCCACACTGAATAAAATAACTAATTATTTTATTATCCAGTGAGAATTCTGGGGGACCTCTACACAGCTAATTGACAGTCAGGCACTGCAATCGCATGGAACAGTTGTGGCCTCAGATTCGAGATTTCCACACTACATCTGCTGTGGTGCTAAGGAACATCTGTCAGTCCAGATGCAAATGTGGATGCTCTTTGAATCACAAGACAGACTTAAAAAAGAAGCCTGAAAAGAGCATGCAACCAGGTACTGTAGTTGCTGTTCATCTCAGCAGGAGGGTAGTCAGTAATACAACATTGTCACTGATGTTACTACGGTTTCAGAATGAATTTCTGTCTGAAAATAGTAAGACTACACTTAATAGCACTGTCCTCAGTTGCAATGCTAAATTTGTGCTCCCATGAAAACAAAACACTACCCTGTATTCACCCTAAACTTTCTCGTCCATGTTTTCCATCTCCCAAGCTTTTTCATGATGAAGTTGCGAATTTTCAATTCCAAGTGTTCTTGTCTACAGAAACAACTTGAAATGATCATACCGATGTGCTGTAGTACTAGCAAATTTCAGTGAATGCCAACTTCCATTATTTAGATTAGGGAAAAAAACATATAGGTTGTTTTCTCATGAGTTTTGGTCAAGCTTCATCCAGAATACAGAAGATTTGCAACGAGAAATATCACTTCTCTGTGGAAACACAAAGACGAAATAGTCTTCATTTGACTCCTTTTCTCCAACTACTGTTGTCATTTTATTAGATCCTTTACTGGACAGCACAGGCACATAGGAAAGAGAATTCTGCTGGTAGAGTTGACAACTATTTTATAATGTAACATTACAGATGTGAAAGAAAATCAGAATCAATTAATTTCATTTGTTCTTAATGACAGAACAAGAGGCAACACTTCAAGCTACAGTGGGGTACATTAGCATCTCTACCAGAGGGAAAAATTATAGTCACCAGATCATTAAACAAACTGCCAAGTGAAGTTATAGACTCATTATCACTTGAAACATGACACCTGTCAGAAGAGCCAGAAATAATAAATTTGTCTTGCCAAAATGGTAATGGGTTGTCCACAAATTCCAGAAGAAACACATTCCAAAACTGAAATGGTTTGATTAGGTTACAAAAATTACTTGTTATTACAATCTGCATTATTTTGTTCAGTTGGTAATAACGAACATGACAAATGTTTTAGCAAACAGCCTCCTGAAAGACTTCTCAACTGGCAGTGTATTTAATAAAGCTTTTCATTATAACCTTTCACTTCTTTTCTTACCATTTTGAAATTCATAACTTCAGAGAATATAATGCAATTTGGGGTAGAAAATAACATTCCTTCACTGGTGCTTTTGCCTATATTTTCAATACATGTAAACAAAATCAGTACCACTTGCCTGACATTTATCCTGCTCTATACCTTATCTAAGGAAAAACACCAGCTGGTGCAGGACTAAACGCAGCCTCGGGCAACCACGGAAGCAGTGGCAGGTGGCCAGCTGCCACAGCCAACTCCAGCACGCTCAGTGTCGGAGAGCAGCGGGAGGAAAGGGTGCTCCCGAGGGGTAGGTGAGTCGGCAGCAAGGGTAGTCCCGGCAACAGATTGCTGAGCATCAGGCAAAGGTGCAAGGCAAGGCCAAGTCAGAAAATCCAAACGACACGTCAGGAGGAAAACTGGCAGCAGTCAGTAACAGTGTGGCTCAGGTGGGGATGGAGGGTGCTGGGCTGGGCTCAGATGGGCTCCCAGGCCTTGGGCAGGAACACCACAGCCCAGTGGTGCCCTCAGGGTTCAGATACTTGAATCCCACCACCAAAATGCATTGCTTCTGATTTTGAAATGCCATACTAATAGATTAGAGTTTACACTCTGCTCCTTCTCTCAGCCTTAAAGTAAGGTCTATTTAACAACAGCCCACTAATTGTGAGAATTAAACTATTTCAGTACAGCTAAGCTAACCTCTGTAAGCATGGCACAGCCCTTACAGTACAGAGCTGGGCCATGCTTAAAATGAGCATCTCTGCAGACTTCTTCCATGCTGAGAGGAGGTTTCCTGGATGCTTCAGTGATTTAAGTAAATGACACGGATGTCTAGAAGAAACAAAGTTAGAACTGTGAAAATAAGTTTGGTGGAATGCATACCTTAATTTAGAGGGAAATAAATTAGCAAGGGCAGTAACTAGTACTAGTGCAGTGACAAGCACTGCACTACATCCTTTGAAAGCACTGTCTTTGAGCAAGTTTCCATGGTTTAGAAGAGGGAATATGAGGCCTGGTATTTAACCCTAAAATTCATCAGTTTTATTACAGAGGTCTCAAGCCACACATTAAATGCCTTTCATGGACAAAACATCAAAACATGTGTATCAAAGCTTCAATTCTAATCCTCTACCAAACAGAAAAGTGATTGGCAGGTCATCAAACAATCAGTCTCTGTCCAGCTGATCATCCACTTTACTTTCAAGGACAGCCCAGTATAACATTTTGAAAAGACCATGGAAAGGAAATATGTCAAAAAAAATTAAAGGATAAAATCTTTTGCATAGAAGACTGCTAGCTGTAAAATAACAACCAAAGTTAGAAGTGTTGACAATTTAGCAAGGTTCTTTTTTCTTCTTAGATATTAAAGTTAATTAAAATTGGTGGAGTCATGGAGTCATTTGTGACCTACGCTAAATGTAATATAATCTCATCTGAAAAGCATGAAATTACACTGCCTATATCTATTACTTCAATTCTTGATAACTATTATAGTCATTCAATAATCCAATTACTATAAATTACATTGCAGAAGTAGGCCCATGCAATAGCCAAAACAGAAAAAAAATGTGACATTGTCTGTGCAACATTAATGGACCGAAAGAAGCTTACTAGGTAAAACAAACTGAAATAAAACCAAAACTTGCTTTGCCTTCCCACAATACGCATACCTGAAAAAGTGTTTGACTTGCTGCAGAATAGGAAATGATGAACATATATAGTTACCATTTTCAAATGCAGAAGTCAAAACGTATACAGAATCTAGAATGTAATGCTAAAATTCTTTTTTTCATGTAGTTTGGAAGGTGCTAAATTTGACATTGGTAAATGGGCACTCTTGGACACTGGCCAAACAAACTTCCTCAGATGAAAGAACAATATATTCATTCATGTACAGCTCCATTTTCTGGTGCCCTACACAGAAGATCTTCATCTAATACTCCAGAGTATGGAGCCACTGAGAATCAAGCTTTGCATGCTAATTCCCATCACAGAAAAGGTTCCCAGAGGAAGAGATAGCTAAGAAACACAAACACTGGTGGTCACTGACTACCTCCACCAGTTCAAAATCTGTTTTCAGTTCAGAGCTTTTGAACACTAATAAATATTTATCTTAGGTTTATAAACACAATGAATAGTTTATTTTGGCTAGAGTCTACTCCAAATATATATTAAAAAAAATAATCTGGCATTTCAGCATTGTATCAGGGATCAAAGCCAAAACTACACGTTATGGTGTGAAAAGGTGATAGCACCTCAAGAGTACAGGAGTGCAAAATGTTTGACTGAAAGTGTGAATGAAGGAAGGAGAGTATATCAACAATTGTTTCATTTTCTAAACACTTCCAATCAAATCTAAAAATGAAAATTATGTTAAAAAAACCCACAAACTGGCTATTGCATTTCTAACTTGGAATATGAGCCCGCCTCACAAGCAGAAAGTTTAGAAAAAT
>JAAGNO010007560.1:0-60865 GCA_033439905.1 Ceryle rudis | reverse complement strand
AGGGGTGACGAGAACCGCTGCTCTCAGCGAACACCACCGCGGCCTCCTCCCGCCTCCCGGCTCCGCCTCCGGCCCGCCCCGGCCTCGGGCTTGTCTCGGCCTCGGCCCCGGCTCCGGCCGGCACAGGGCGGGGTTTGCCTGCTCTCTCGTGGGGGCCCGCAGGCCGGGATGGGCCTGTCCGCTGCCCGGCACCGCCGAGCCCGAGGCCACCGCTCCAGCCCCGGGCGGCAGCGGCAGGGACGGCGGGCGGCGGCCCCGCGGGGCAGGGCGAAGCTGCGGTGGGAGTTGGCTGGAGGTCCTGGGGCGCAGCGGTCGGCCCCGCCCCAGGGGTCGGGCCGGGCCGCGGGCCGGAGCGCAGAGCGGACGGGAGAAGGGGTTGAGGGCGGCGGGTTTTGTCGCGGGGGTGAGACGCCAACTCCCCCCACCTTCCCCTGGTTGCGGGTTGCGCTCCGGCGCGGCCCCGGACGGCTTCCAGGAGCGAAGGGTACAGGGATCGGGCAGGCAGGGCCCCCCTGGCCGGGCCGGCTGGGTCGAGGTGTTATTTGTTTTGCCGTGCTGTGCAATGTGAGGCTTTCCCGAGCGTTCTGCGTTGCTTATGTCTGTTGACAACTGTCCGTTTAAATTAAAACTATGCGAAAGCAGTGTTTCTTGACCAATATGCACCAGACTTCAATCCCGAGAAGAAAAGTTTGACTTTTGTGTGCTTAATGCCTAGAGGGGTTATATTATTTCAGTAGCAATCTCACCTGGGTTAGGGAGTTAATGGTTCATACACTATCAGATGCTCTGTAGCTCTTTGAAACAACCTGCTCTAAGTCAGAACACTGAAAAATGGAAGCAGACAGTGCAAAAAATAAAGCATGGTAACAGACTGCTCTGGATTCCTCACACGCTCTGCTATACACGGCAGCTTAATGTTCTGATACACAAAAGAGCAGGAAACAAAACCAAGCTGAGCATATTTTACCTCCTGAAAGATGACTTGCAAATGTATTTTTTAGAATTAAAATAGCATAGCTGTTTGTAGAGCTCATAGTCACCACGGTGAAAGGAATGGATGGACAAATCCATTTTTCTACCATTAATTTTCCTACATAATCTTCATGCTGACAGACCAACCAGCCTTTGGGAAGGCACTTGCGTTGATAATTAAAATCATGAATGTATGAGATAAGCTGAGTGCAAAATGCCGAGCACTTCACGATCTGAGAGTAAAAAGATGTAGATCTGGTCTGCTCTAAAGGCCCAAATGGGAAGGTCAGGACTGGTAAGAAAACCAAAGGAATATTAGAATCTGAACACGTGCACACTAACGGCAAGAAAAGTCACAATTCCTTGCCTGTGCAGAAGTTTAAACCAGATAAAGGAAGTGCACGGGGATCAGCTGTTGTAGTTTTCTTCTCAGGTTGTATTTGAGGGCCACGCAGGGCGTTGCCTCAACATACACGGGTATAATCGAAGCTATGGCGGGTGTATTTATTTTGGATTTAATGTAATTTGTTCAGAATTCCCGGGATACTGCAGAAATTTAATGATGTTTGCAAATTTTCATGAGAGTAGGTGTCGATGTGGCTGTACCACCAGCAGAGTATGGTAATTGTACAGAGAAGACGGGGACTGCAGCGAGGCACTGGGGACACGCACTCCCACCTCTGGATGTCACCCTGCCCGGTGAGATCCCCAGCATGCCCATCAGTGAGGCCGAAGGGGTTTAAACACAGTGTGGCTCCATTCCATACCAGGCTGGCTGCAGGACTGCGAGCTGGTGTGGGATCGTCTGTCCGTGCTGAGACCCAGACTGCTTGCGGAGCTCTGCAGTAACACATCGATGCTTGTTATTCTGCATATTGGGTATTAAAGCTATTAAACTCTTTAATTAGATACCCTGTTGTTCTCACACGCATTGTATATAACACCTGTAGATGTATTTGTCTGTATATAAACACTCAGGATGGGCCAAAGTCAATAGCTGCTGCCTGATCCCACATATCAGGCCATACTTGCAATCCACTAATAAAGTACAGAAGACAAACCAAGACTTTTTCTAAGCAGATTGTCTATTTTCAAATTCATATTCCTTCTCAAAATGAGTTTTGAGACAAGGCAAGGACAGAGCTTTGCAATCGGTTTCTGCACTCTAACTGCAGCTCTGCCCTAGGTGCCCACTGTGGCCTTGGACAAGTCACATCACCTTGGTTGCTTTGTTCCTCTCAGTAGATTAATATTTGTCTACGTATCTCTTGGGGGTATAGCTAGGATTAATTAATTCCTACTCTTCATTACTTGTTAACTGCCTGCAATGTGTGGGATGTAAAACACTTTGAAGATCAGAAGTGTCGTTTCACAAATCAAATGGTGTAATGAATTGACTACTCCATATAGGTACCACTACCCTATGTGGTTGGAAATGAGTCTCTGTGGGTCATAAACCCCTGAGTGCTAACAGCTAAAAGATCTTGTGTTGGTACAGGGTGCTACTGGACTGCCTGTTGTACCAGGAGGGCCCGAGTGATGGGGTTCATGGCCCAAGGAATGCAGCACGTAGAAAAGCCCTAAGTGGATCTACATTTGCATTGTCAGGCTTATTTCCTATATATCGCTATATATTACAATATTTTGTATACTTCACCAGTTTTTCTCTCCAACTGGGAACTCACCGCTTGCAGTCAATGGTGGTGGGTTTTGCCATCACAGGATGAACAGTGTGATAAATCCCTGCTCTCTGATGATTCATCTTTGCGTAGGAGTAAGTATGAAATGCTGACAAATTGTACCAATGCTGAAACTTCTGTCTCAGGCATCAACATTTTGATTTTTATCAGTGCTACTCAGGACCGTAGTATCAAAGTCTTATTGCTGTAAGTGAAAGTCTACCCAGATCTCTTTCATCCTCCTTTGACAGATGGGAAAGGGAGACACGAGGTCTCCCTTGCCAAAGGTCCCAGAGGAAGCAGAAGCAGGAAAGAACTGCGGAGTCCAACTGCTGGGTGATGCTGAGCCTTCTTCCTCCTCAGAGAGTCTGAGGAAATTTAGCAAGTTGCTATTTTCAGATATACTTCCACATGGCTCTCTTCCTGAAAGCTATGAGGCTGTAGCGACATGATGGAGGTTTCCCTGCCCCCATATGATGCACAGCACTTATATTTAGATGTGGTTTTGAGGAACGCCAACTCCCATTCCAAAATTCCCACCAGTGATTTTTAGGCCGACTCCAAGCTAATACAATCCATCCCTTAGAAAGCGACTGGCATCGACCTTCACCACCTAAAAACCACAAAGCTGTGTCAAAATGATGTTAAGCTGGGCAGAATTTGTTCTTCTGGAACAAGCGGGGGAAAGAAATCAACTGCACAGAGGGATCCCTGTGGTTGAGAAACCTCATCAGATATCAGGACACCCAGAGCTGGCTGACTATAAACAGATGCAGTGAATATCTGCCTAGTCCTGCCTGTGCCTCCCCAGTGCCCTCTGGTAGCACATGTCCTTCAGCACATCTCCAGGAGCACACGCACATTGCTCCCAATGCCATGGCACACATGTCTGCGGCCGGAAATTCTGGAAGGCTGGGCTTCTGAGGGAACTTCCATCCACCGGAGAGTATATTTATTGCCTTGAAGAGCAGGTTACATTTCTCTCCTGACCGCTGCTGAGCCCAGATCCTATTCCCAGGGGCTACTTTTGCAGGATCTTTATGTCTTCTCTGTTAATAACAGAACGAATGATGATATTTCAGCTTTCGTTTATATATTTATGTCAAGCTTTGTGATTTCTGTCCTCAACCACTGTAGAAGCTGTAGAAACTGGTCACTGGAAGGGCTGAAAGTCACTATTTAATGTGCAGCATCAGAGATGACCGTAGGAATGTCCGGGGTGGTGGATTCTACTGCAGAAACCCACAAAATTCCCCCAGCTATTCCTCGATGGCAGTTTCGCCCAGAATGCACCAGTGTCACCACCCTCCGTCCTCAGCCTGTCTGCTGTTGTCATTGAGCATTTCAGCATCGATGTTATTTCACAGGGACTGTGGGAATATTTTGCTTTTTAGCCTGAAAAGCTTGAAAATGGATAAATGAATCAGCCCAGAGTTTAATCAGGTAACCAAAACTTTGCAAAGTTATATTTGTCAATTACTTAATTTATGCTGGGAAAGGGTTACTCTGATTTCATGCTGTAGGTATATAAGCAAGTCCACTACAAATTCAATTTCTTGTCTGCACTGGAAATCAACAACTTACAAACCAGGTTTTTAACTGAGTAGAGGGACCGTATATCTTAAAGTATTAGCTGTTGGCCAGCAGGTACCATCGTGACAGGCATGCATGAAGGTATCTGGCAAGTGATCTGTCCACTTTCATTTTTGTTTCATGATAGCTTTGTTGCTGCTTCTCCCTTTAAACATGCTTATTTTTACTAACTTCAGAATTCTGCAAGCTGTTCTGGAATCAGGGGGCTTTTAGCCCATTGTTCCACCCAGCTCCTGTCAACTTAAATTCTCTGAATAAGACATATTTATTGCTCTGTCAGATGAGAGGGTTTTTTAATGGTCAAAAAATATATTTAAAAAATAAAAATTAGCCTTGACTACTAAAGAAACAAAAGTGTAACGCTGCTTCCCTCCTGTGGTGACGATCCTGACTGCACACTGAAACTGTGAGACAAAATAAATTGCACATTTTAAGTGATTTATTTTTATTATTATTATTCTGATGACATTTGAAGAGTATTGCTTTCTTGCTAATCTGCAGGCAAGCAGTCGTTCACGTCCTGCTGTTGTTGTTACAGCACGGGATTTGAGTTTTCAAAGCTGAAAAGCACATACCAAGCGCCATCTCTTGCTAATCAGCTGTGATAGAAGCCATGAGAACCTTATCTCATTATGACCTGCTGTTTGTGGGCAAGTTCTCCTCTTTCAGCTGCATTTGAATTGATTCTCTGCCTGGGTAGGTGCAGGAGGGTTATGTATCAGTGTGCTAAATAATGAAGAGGATTAGTGGCAGTGGGACAAAGAGAGCAAACGTGGATGAGGGCCCTGAGCCTACCTGCAAGCTGCTGATGCAGCAGGAGCTCTTCTACAGGCTGCTGGGTCACTGAGCCAGCACAGCAGGACAAGCCACACAAGGCGTTATGTTATTACCACTTCTGCATTTGCTACTCTTATCAATATCGAATTAGTGTCCGGAGGGCTCACCCAGGATCCCGTATCTCCACCCAGAAGGACACTGGAGTTTCAAAGGGGAGACACAGGGATGTAGGATGGGGTTTGCTTTAGAAATGGAACATAGCAGACATAGCAGAGAGCATGATAAAAATATCTGGTCACGAGTGAGTAACCAGACACAGGGCAAGATATTTGGATTTCCTTTTTTTCTTTCTTTCTTTCTTTTTTTTTTGGTCATGCAAGAATGAAGGCCTAGACTAGCAATGGTAACAGGGTAAGTCAGGGCTGATTAAGGAACAATTTTTTCATGGAGCATAGAACTGAGTGGAGAGTGGATAAAATGCACAACGCCTAGGACCCACTGTTTCTCTCCTGGACGGTATTTTCACCAAAAATTCCTTTAGGAAAGAAGTTTGGGGGTTTTCTTGTTTCTGGGTTTTAGCTCAACTTCTCAAATGCAAAGCATTTGAAATCAAAGAGCTATTTCTTACACAGATATACAAAAAGCCTTCTCACTCAGGATCAAAAATTGGGTTCATTTGAGGAGAAATCATAGTTTTTGGCGGGAGGAGAAGGACGGGTGGAAAAGGAAAGATGCTACATCCTGTCAAATGCTTTTGATAAAATTAAAGCTGAGCCAGATGGTAATGGTAGGGGCTAATGTTACCATACGGCGGGATCAGTCACGCAAGAAATATGCTACTTTAAGGAATGTGTGAAACTGATAGATGTTAATATTCCAAATATTTGACTTTTGTATCTTGAGCATTCTCATGGTCCGTGGAGCTGGAAGAAGATTCATGTGCTCAGGAAGTGTTTGCTTGGACCGCAGATGTACCCAAGTGGGATATTCATTCCTCCTCTGCTCTCCTCACTGGAAGGAAACACCTGGCTGAGCTATTGCTTTGCTCTCCTCATTCAGTGCTGGGAGCATGTCACAGCGGTGTGGGGGAGAGGCACCATTAGCCACGGCCACAGGGGTCGGGACCTCCCGCACCGTCCGTGTGACAGCGTAGGGCATGGAGAGGAAAAGGGTGAGGAATAAATGAGCATAAGCCCCAGACCTCTTCAAGTCTATATGGAGAAAACCAGGAATCATGACAGTGACAACAGTAGCTATTGCTGGCCAGATGCTACCAAGAGAAAGAGGAATGATACAACTCCTCAGCTCCCAGATTCTTGCCAGCTCTGAGTTCCTGATAGTAAGATGTATTATTCAGAGGTGAAATATTTTGGTTCTCTGTTATATGACCGAGCTTTGCAAAGAACAGGAGGGGGGGGAGTGAACAAGATCCCCAATGGCAAGATACATTCACACTGAATTGTGGGATGACTTTGCCTGAATGTATGTGAAAAGTGTCTTCTTCTCACCACTATTGTCTCCGAGGAGTATCTTATTTCATACATACTGCAACTCTACTGAGCTGGTGGAATTGTATCAGGGATGATAAACTGGGCTGAAAATCTGTTTTGAACTTCTGATGATACTAAAAACCACAAAAATGACAACAAGAGATCTTGGCTCTTGAAGACTGTTGTTTGTCCCACATGCTGTATACTGACACAGGATTTAGAAAAGGATCCTATTGTTATATGTCCAATAAACAAATGGGCAGTTTCTCCTTCTGCCTTATTAGATAGTCTTTGTATGAATCGAGAGAAACAACACATCTGTGTGAGACAGAGAATGGTGTAAGTGATCTTCCTTGGCCTGTCCTGGTGGAGACGTGACCTCCAGTGCATGCGAGGAACCCAGCGAGGGACACACAGAGCCAAGTTTAAAAATCCATGAATTCAGGTAAGTGCTGCTTTAATTTGCACTTCAGCACTCTGCACTATTCTGTGAACTATTTCCAGCAATTTAAACCAAAGGGATGCAGGGACTAGATAGAATCTGTCAGGGTTGGAAACTTTGAAAGAAACCAGTTCAGAAGTGGTGCTAAGGAGTGATCTCCGATATTTTGACCAGGGAACATCCTCTCTTGTCTTATCGTTAACACCACAGCCTGGATTCATGTCACTTCATGTCACCCCTGCAATCTGCTGACCAAAGATACTCGTGATATGAAAAACATGAAGAGATGGAAAAATAGTTTCAATATTGATATTAGTAAATGTACTAAATTGTACTACTGGGTATGGAAACATGAAGGAGCTCTTAAGCTTGTGCTTCAGGACCCTTGCTGCTGGACCTATCAGGAAACACCTTTCTGGGAATAGCAATTGGTAAGTGACCATTTCTGAGGTTTCCTCTGTCTGTTGGCTTAACCAGTATGCAGAGCTAGGTACAGGGGCTGAACCGGGTAAGTATGGCAAGTGTGTTCTCTGAGGGTGGAGAGCCCAGGGCTCAGAGGGCTCGTGGGCACATGACAGCACACTGCACACACTACTGCTCTCCCAAGAGTAAAACTCTGCCTTAAACAGGAAGCGTATCACTTCTAATCTGCATCAGTAGCTTTTCTCTCTGCTTCAGCTGCCCTCCAAAAAGTTACTTTTTTAATGAATAAACCTTAGAAAAAGAAATTTTCTTTGCCAAAAAAAACCCCAAAGTAGTATGAACTTCCACCAGCTCTGTCAATGTCAATAGTATCTGTACACAGCAGTAAATTCTAGGTTAACCATTGTAATCAGAAAAGAAATACTCTGCACACAGGCAGAAGTGATGAAGTAATTGGTATCATCATCCTTTCAGTGATGCTTTGTTATTTATTCTTCATTTTGTATTTGTACATTCGATTTTTTCCTGCCTCAGCACGATATTTTGCATTTGTCCTCATTGAGTTTCAGCTTACAGATTTCATCCCATTATCTAGATCAATTTGAATTCAGATCCTGTCCTCTGTATTGTTTACAATACCTCCCAGCTTATAAAACGTATTATCTTCGCTATCATACAAATCAGTTATTAATGGACATGATGAACAAACCAGGCTCCTCTGTACCCACTTGAAATAGCCTGTTTGGGAAGTGTTTTTTTCTTCTGCTTATGCACCCAAATTATGGTGATTGTGTTTGTGTTCCTATTTTGCTCACATGCCCTTAATTTGCTCATGAGACCATCATGTAATACTGAGTACACAGTCTTTTTACAGGCAGGATATATCACATCTGCTTCTCCTTTGTCCACCAGGCCTGTTATTCTGTCAGAGGAGGAAATTAGATTGATTTGATGTGATTTGATCTTGAAAAATCCATGCTGGCTTTTTCTTGTCATTTTATTATCTTCTAGGTGTTTATATTGATTATTTAATAATTTGTCCCAGTATCTTTCCAAGAAATAGAGTTAGTCAGGCTGGTGCATTACTCCTGGGGCCTCTTTTTCTCCCTTTTAAAGCCAGGGCAGTGTTTGTTCTTTGCGTCCCTTGGGCCCTGCCACCATCACTTCTCAGGTGCATTCTTCTAATGCTTTAGAAATTTCCTTGGCTGGTTCACAAGTGTTCCAGGATGAATTCCATTAGCTCTGCTGACTTGAGGACATCCACACATTTCTGCATGTGCTCTTCCCTTATTCTAGTCCATTCTACCCCATGCACCAGGAGATGCTTTGGGTGAGGGAAGACATCATGACAGAGCAAAGCAGCATCTCTCTAAAACAGAGCCCAGACACAGACAGAAAAGTGCCCAGGCAGGGAGCTGGGAAGCCCTGATCTTCAAAGCACAGACTCACTCCGGGCAATCGTAACAAACCCCTGAGCTGCTTTACCCACACCCGCTCATTTCAATAAATGGTGCCTCTCAGGCAGATCTGCAGAAAAAGTAAGACACTGGTTTTGCAGCAATTATCCCTAAAACTCATGTTACCAAACAAGGATTATTTCCTGGTCATGTGTTTGCTTGTCTGAGCTGTAGAACACTACTGTAAGTCTACTGAATTATAGGAGGGATTGTGAAATTCTCTGAAATGTTGGTTATAGGCCCAAACTGGTCTGTGAGGACATTTATGACTCGAAGAAGGATGCGAAATGCGTTCAAGGGTTTCTGGCAGTTTTGAACTTGGAACTGTGAATTTGAAAAGGAATTGGAGGATTGGAGCACAGAGCGTCCGCTGCACTGAGGACTTTGGTACACTTCTCTCACTGATTCAGCCATGGTCCAGATGATAGCTTATGTCCTTGGGCTGTTGTTTTGCCGTGTCATGACCTGAAAGAAGGACCAGGCATTTTCTGTGGGTTTTCTTGGTGCATTTTTGCCCAGGTCTGAACCCCGCAAACTCACATTATTGCAGCTTTACAAATATGAGACCCCACCGGTGCCAAAAGCACAGGCACAGACACGATGATATGATTGTATGGGATGCTCCACATCTTTATTTGGGTAGTGCAGCCACAGAGGCATCAAGGCATCTGACTTAAACATGAAAGTGTTAATTATCATTGGCCAGTCAGGTGGGGAGAGCATGGTCTAAGCTTGAAATTTCCAAGCAATTTATTTCATTTATTAATTATTAACTCTCAGACCGTTAGGAATACATTTACAAGGTCTGGGAATAAGAGTGGGCAAGATTAGATCATGCTTATACCTTTCACAACCCTTCAGCTGTTTATTAAATTTCTGTCCAGCAGGAGACTTTATGCTGATGAAATTATTTGAGAAACTATTAAAAAGAACCATAAAAATCCACATTACATTCAGTGCATCCAAAAGAGAAGGTTTTATGAGATTTGTTAAAAAGCATTTATCACCTGGAAACACACCATGGTTAGCAAAAGCCAGTTTGCCTTTAATTTAACTGCTCAAAAGTGATGGGATCACTTTTCATTAATACTTACATCACCCAAAGCAATTACAAAGCATTATATACATCTCATTAAGCTTCAGACCACTAGGGTGAGCCAGACTATAGCCAATGCCAACTGTTGTGTAGCACGAAATGGAAATGACATAGCAGATTAAGAGATACAGCACGAGTCAGTCAAAATGTGTGATCAGAGCGCATGCCCATCATCCCAGGACTAAGGTGCTTCACCTCTCCCCTTGCCCTACCTGCCTTGAAAGTCTGGCTCCACCTGTGAAGAACGGTTGAAATGTCTCCTGCAAGTTCTGTGGAAATTCTACTCTCTTCGTGCATGAGGCACATCACCCATTTCTTGTCCTGGGGCTCTCAAGGCACTAAATAGGATTCTGTGTGTAGGGAGCTCTCTAATTTCATCTGCAACTGTGCCAGAAAAAAAAAATAAAACAACACAAACCACAAACTTTTAATAGGTTTTAACACTGCTCCTGACTATGCAAGGTTAATGTACCTAATAAAAATTCCACCCACCAAAGTGTCCCCTTTGTCACCTCACCCTGGGGTGGATACAAAGTGCTGTGCTAGACTGGTTAAAGTGAAAAGCAAATGAAGAACATTTCCGTTTAGATTTAAAGCGATCTGCCCCATGTAAGGGCATGTTTCTGTGGCTGCTGTGAAGAAACTGCTTTGCCTGAGATCTGAGCCACCCATCCCTAAGCCAGCTCCAATTTGGGGCTTGCATTATGGCATTGAGTTGACACTGAGCCAGAACGTATATAGCCTGTCTTTTGGCCAGTGCAGAGCTGCTGGAAAGAGCCTGGTGGGCTGCATGTGTGTGTAAAGGAGAGATGTTCTCCCCCTCGGCCACCTTCTGCCCCCTGCATTGTGTGATACATATGTGCATAGTGTGAGCGTGTTCTCCAGGGGATCCTGGCCCTTGCTTTGTGACCCAGCATGGGTGTGTGATTTACTGTGGCAATGAGTGCTGGGGGCGTTGTGCCTTTGAAAGACAGCTACCTCTCCTTAGACATCCGCCTGCCTGATTTCACGGCAAAAGGTGGAAGCAAAAAATACAAAGCAATAAAAATATATGAAGTAAAACTGTGTCCCCTCCTCCTCATTTTTCCATGCTCGGTGTCTAGGTGACTTATAATAACCTTCATTGGAGAAAATCTGCGAATGCTTGCAATAAAAACATTGCAAAGGACAGTGGGGCTCTCTTATTTAAGAAAAATACTTTCCTTAGTTTGAAAAAAGCCTGCCAAATACTTGTGTATAACATTGCTGCATAAACAAACAGGGCTCCATGGGCTAGCACAGTCAGCTGGGCATCATTTAGGTTAAACAGTCACATAATTCTCCCTCTTCATATTCTTCCAACGCCAGAAAACAAAGCTGCACTTTGCTATTATTTATCCTCTGCATTCATTGATGTCAGTCACTGAACGGCCCTTCAGGGGGTTTTAATGCCCTGAACAAACTGCAGAAAACATGGTCTATTATCTCAGAGCAGGTTGAGCCCATGGGTGCTGTAGGACAGTGCTCGACCTCTTGAAGATCTCCCCTGGCAGTGGCATGTCCTTGTTAACAGGTTTTTTGTAGAGACACTGGGTGTCTGAACTGGTCTGGTGATTGCCCTTCTTTCCTGAAGCTTAACTCAAAAATATCTGATTTGCTGTAGTCAAACACAGCTTGGAGACCCCTTCCCGTGCAGGCGCTGGCTCCCATTACAGTGAGAAATGATACTGGAAGCCTGGGGTTTAGACAGGTACTTGGTGGACCGTGTGCTGCAGCACATTTTCTCTGCTTGACTCATCTCTTGTGCTGTGAGAATCCAATTCATAGCTGAATAGTAGAGCTCTTAGGTTTGCAAAATGATAGATTTCAAGCAATTTTAGGAGTTGGGATTCCAAACCCTCTTCTGCTATTTTGTAGCAGTGGGGATTGAAAGGACCGAGACTCTCCGTCACAGTGAAGCGAATCTTCAGGGAATCCTGCCTTATAGCCACATTTTCCATCTGTGTTGCCTGTGTCTTCAGAGCCCACTGCAATCCAGGATGGAGATTTGCAAACTCATTCTAAAGAGATCTTCTCGTCCAAGGTGCTACATAGCTGCATTTCTATGGCCAGAGTTTCTATCCCAGGACATCCTGCTCAGAAGATACATGCTGCTCATATATCTACACACAGCAAATGAGCTGTGGAGGGGAGGAGAGCAAAAAGAGCTCTTTATGTTGGCCTTGTGTTTAAGCTGGCACCGCAGCTATGGAAAGCAGTGACTACCTCCCTGGGCTTTCACTGCAGCCACCGTGCCACCCCCTCTGCTCTGTGTCTGTGAGCAGGCCCAGGTCACCCAGCATGAAGGAAAGGTAAACAGCCAGATGGATCGATTGACTGGAAACTTCTGCTCAGGGAGACCTCATTGTGATTCTTTCCATGGGTACATGGATATTCGTGCCTGCAGAGTACAGGAGGCATCACTGGAGGTTGCTTGCAAGTGAATGAATCCAGGATGAAGAATGCTGAGACTTTGATACCTGTGCCAATTTAAATGTATATCAAAGTACGGCCTGATTTTGATTCCTCTGCTTATATTGCTTTTTATTCCCCTGCTTCCCATGGCAGAGGATATTTGACATACATTGAACATACTTTGAACATGGGTACATCATCTTTGCACAGGGGGACAATTATCTTTATCTTTCCAGTCTGCCTGCCTGGACTGATGCAGATCCTACCAGCGAGGCTGATGTCCTCTGAGATGTTTGCTCCTCAGTTGCAACCCCTCCCTCACAGCGTTTGTGAGCAAAGTCTACTGCTGCTTTCGGCAGCCCCTTCTCCTCAAGTGCTCTGGCACACGCTTCTTAATAGTTTCTGTTGCTTCTTTTCAAAGGAAAATAATGGCAGAAATGAATACATTTTCCTCCATACCTACCACCGCATGGATCCACCAACTATCAAATGAGGTAAAGCAAAAACATGCACTAATCTTGCATGGCCATCTCCAAGTCCAGCTTGTGGTGATCCTGGAAGCTGCAAATGGATAAGCCTCAGCAGAGGGCAGCTGGTCCAACTATACTCTTGTTACAATTGTTGGTGTTTCTGACAAGACTCACGGTTCATTTTAAACACCTCGAGTGTTTTAAACCTTCCTGTCAGTGTAATGGTACACAATTTCCTTGCCAACTTGATTTATGCAATAAACTCACACCAGGAATAAACCAGCAATAATATCAGGCTCATGCATGTTTTTCTCTTGTAAAACAATATTTACTCATAAGAGCTGGCTGACAACTCCAGGAAAGCACGATCATAAACAAAGGTTTTTTTCAGCAGACCTATTTCATTCTGTTTTAGGGCCCTGGCTTTGAACAGCTCCATCACTGTCAAGGAAGCGACACTTGGTGCAAGATGACAAACACGGGACATGTTAAATACCAGCACACACCTGTAACAGTGAGCTTTTGGGGAGCCTATTTTCAAGAGCAAGTCATCTGATTTGCTTCCTGAGGGAGGGAAGCACACACCAGAAGAGCACACACCCACAAAATCTTCAGTGGTCGACTTTCTTGGACAACAAGAGGCCATAGGGCCATTTTGCAGGTCCTGGATGATGACCTGATATGAATGATGAGAGACACAAATTGCCCTCTGTAGTGTACTTCTCTCAGATTGCTGTTGCACAGCAATAAAATCCTTTTAAAAGGTCTTTCCTTCTCTCCATGCCCCCCACCTCCATTCCTCAGTCCTGTTTGCAGGAGGGTGCTCCCCACCCTAGACACATTCACTGTTCTCAGAACAGCCTCCATGTTGCATCTGCAGCATTGAGGTGACAGCAAAGTGGACCAAGGGGAAAGGTGGACAAGCAACTCTACAGCTGCCTTCACCGCTGAAGGGAGGGTTTATGTCATGACATCCCTGATGTCCTTAGGTGCCTTTTTCCTATTTTTCCCTGTAAATTTGTGTTTCCTTTCTTGAACACCTTCCAGTTTCCACCCTCCAAACTCCTCTTGTGCTTCTTATCTCTTTCCCTTCATTATAAAAATCAGCACAGAAATAATTTTGACAAAAGCTGTTTCATTAGACTTTGGAGTGAATTATTCAGGGAATTTGAAAGAACAGACAATTGTAATTTGGAGCCATTCCTCAAGGCTGGCCTGGGACTGAAAGAAGGACTAAGGCTCTTCTGATCTCAGATGGTGCTGCTTCCATCACCGAGTTTCTCAATCACATTGTGCAGAGATGGTTAAACTCCCAGGCAGATAAACAGACTGCTGAAGAATGTTTTTTCCACTTTGCCAGGCAGCAGAGAAAAAGCTCTCCTGACACTCCCGGTGCCACGCAGCGTTGTGCTGCGCTGCTCTGTCAATGCACTTAGTGGGCTTTGGGGAACAAAGCATAAATATTTCAGAAGGGTGCTTTAATAAGTGTTTGTTCGCTCAAAAACTGTTGATTCCTTCTTTGGTAGTTGCTATGGTAAAACACGTTGATTTAAACAGGAATAATGAACACAGACTGGAGGGATTCACTCCTCATGTCTGCATACACGTTAGCTCCTGTCTCACCAGTGAAAAGAACAGCTCTGAGAAGGTGGTGATGAAGCTCTGGATGTGGCTTCAGACCGGCAGTGGCTTCAGACCGGCAGTAGCTTCAGTGGTTCACCCTCAGCAAAATAGGGCTTTAGCCCACAAATGGCTTTCATCCCACTTTGACAGTGAGGTTTGCCAAACGGCTTGAAGAGAGATGCGATCTCTTTCATGACCCTGCCATCTTCTAGGCTTGTCCTCTGCTCCTGGAGAAAGACGTCTCTGGACATAGTAGCATGGCTGGGCATGTGCTTGGGGGTGCTCCTTGCAGATAATGAAGACAACCCCAGTGTTTACCACAGTTAAAATCACCTACATGCTCCTTTTGGGCCTAAAAAAGAGGGCTAAAGTGGAAGGGGATTTTTTTGGCACAGTCTGGGCAAAGGATTCTGCTACATTTGCTACAATATGAGCAATAAGCCACAAGAAGTTTCTAGTATTTCCCTGCTGCAGAACAGCAAAACAAGCACAAAGCACCAGCAAAGTGCGACATGCTACAAGTTTGCCAAGGCCAACAGCACCCTTCCAGCTACATGCAGTGAATAAACAAGTGTGACTGAGTCAACAAGGCCCACAACACAGAGAAGGCAGAAAGCCCCTACAGCTGCCTGCAGCCCTCTGACCCATCACCCTGCTGCTGGGAAGGTGGGTTTTGATCAGTGTGATTCTTCTTAACCCAGGTGCTGAAGGCAAGAAAGCCAAGAGCCAACCATCGACATTCGTGGGAGGGTCTTTATGCAGCTCCCAGAGAAAGGTCACTGAAGAGCTCTGGTCTGGTAAGCCCCATTTCCCAGGGGGAGAGGGCCCTGCAGATGTCATCTATTTTGCAATACTCTGCAAGTGGTGCTTAAGGTCAGAGCCACCGGGCCGGGAGGAGCCTGGGCTCTTCTCTGATGGGGTGCTCCGTGTCCTTTCTCATGCAGGACCCAAGCTCCCCAAGATTTTAGGTTTTCAAGTTCAAATGACTAATTAAACACCCGCCTGCACTCCTCACAGCCTGTGCAGTGGGGCTGGGCTGACCTGTGCAGGGTGGGATTTGAAGCTTTGTGTTAACTATGCACTCGCCCTGTGCTCAGATCGTGAACTGATCTGAGAGGACACATGGTTGTCTCTATCTCCAAGACTTTAAATATCGCAGTTTGAAACCTCCAAAGTAAATCTGCTCCTCCAACCCTGCTGGCTCAAGAGGCTCATCATTAAGAGCCTCAACTTTTAAGTACTGAGTCTCTGCTTCTTATGTACTATTGTCCTTCTTCACACCATGGTATTCAGGACAGTGATACACGCTGGGGCTCAGCTGTAAAAAAGAGGCATAAAATTTCATAAACCAGCCTTCTGCCTACCTGAATGTAAATGGCCTCTGTATATCCAGAGCACACCAGGAGTCTGGGAGACAGGCAGCATTTCTCTGTGTGCTTTCCCCATGATGTAGAGGATGTGCTATTTCAGCTCAGAATTAATACTACAATTAGAATGATTGGGGTTTTAATGGCATCACTGGACTATGAACTTTTGAAGCATGCTTTGAGTACTAAGGTATCAGGGTAACAAAGCCAGCTATTATTGTCGTTGTTATGATTGCATTGCCAAAAAGCCCTCATGAGCCTGGGACTCCTCTGGGAGGGCACTTTGCCGACACACTGTAAACCTGGGGCTGCTGCCAGCCTAAGTGTGGGTACCCAGGGCAGAGCACAGCCAAGAGAGAAGCAGCAGATAATGGCAGGGACTGAATATATTTCCCTCCACTCTGGCCCACAGCTCTTCATATAATGAGGGTGGTTTTTTTTGTTGCAGAAAGATCAGGAAGCTTTCCAGCAGCCCTGGACCCAGAACAGCAGCATGGCAGTGCTTAGGGCTTAGTGCAGGAAAGCTTTGTGGGACTCTTTGGAAAGCTCCTGTAAGGACAGATTGTGTCTAATATTCTGAGGTGCATCACGATGCTGACTGTCCCAGCCCTTGTGGCAGAGAAGAACTAAAGCATCAAAACTCCCCACTGTCTCCCTTCTGCAGGTGAGTGTCCAGGGCACAGGAGTTTGAATTGCACCCTCACAGCATGTTATTTTTAGCTGTAAAGAAGGCTCAGGCTGCAGTGATGAGGGGTGTCATCTCTCAGTGTGTTAAAGCACCTTTAGGATGGGAGATGGAGTTGAAGCTAGAGAATTACTGCCCCAAAGTACAATGAAAATAAAGAAAAAATGCTGCAGCAAAGAAACCAAAATAGAAAGGCTAACTTATCTAAGACCCTGACAGGAAGCTAGATGGACTGTGCCACTTCAGCTGTGCTTGTTTAAACCTGTCTTTCTGTATTTATTTAATAGATTCCAGCATCTCTCGCTTGGAATCTGCTTCAGAAGTGCTGGCTGATTTCTGTTCAGCAGGAGCACACAGTCCTGTGTCTTCACCACCACCAACAGCGCTTAGCAAAGAAGTGTTAAGAAGTATGACCTGGACAGGAGAGGAAGCTTCCTTTCTGATGCTTTTGGGTTGTTGACATGGGAACAGTCGCTCACCATACGGCATGTTCCTTCTTTTAAACCAGCAGGGAGCTTTAATTATTCAGTCTGGGAAACAGGCTGAAGGAACTGCTCAAAATGCCTTGTGCTGAGGCCAGTCTGTTCCCCTTGGTGATCAGATGTTTGGTGTCTCTCTTCCCCATTTGTACTCCTGTTCTGTGCCAGAGACGAATGGCAGCTGGCTCATGCAGCCTTGGCAGGGTAGTTGCTCGCTGAGATCTTCTGCTGAACCAGAAACCCACCCTGGTTCTCCCTTCCTCCCTGCTCCTCTGATGCCTGTACTCTTGGGAACCATCTAGTGACCTGCTGTCTGGCTCAGAGGCAACAAAAGATCTTAAAACATGTTGGGTCTGAAAAACTTTAACACTTGGGAATCGGGCTCCTGCAGTCTTGGTCATGCTGTGAAACCACAGAACCTGTTGGTGCTTCCTGCAGACAGGCAGCGAGATCGCACACCTGCCTTGCAAACACGGTCATGCTTCTTGAGAAATGATCATTTCTGACATTTCATCTTTGCCATTTCATCTTCACAGACAGTTTTCTCTCCACTATATGCTAAAGCCCTATTAACAATAACGTGATACCTACGAGATTCTAATAAAGCACCCAAAAGTTTAGATCAATAGTTAATTAGCTGGGGACCTCTAGCAGATGGTACAGTGGATGGAGTTGTCAGAGCATAGCAGTCTCCTGAATTAAGTCTTGTCATCTCTGCATTACTGAAGAATTGAGAAGGAGAGGTCATTGTGAGCTTGCTGTACATAAAGGAATCCCATCCAGACATCTATACATGGATACAGGGACTGTTAGTTGGTCTCAGAGAGAGTTCAGATAACACATTTGTTATGTCTCTGCATCTTCTTAATTTTAGCTTTGCAAAATGGCATCTCTGCGCTTTAAAGGAAATTATAAAATTCACATGGGTCTGCCTTGCAATTGCTATGATTTGATCAAATTATACAGTCAGGAGTGAAAACAAGCAAATCCAGCAAACACCCCATAGAAAGATGCAAACATCTTCTGATTGAAACCCTCTTTGTAAAACATACAGTATAAAGCACAGGTTTGTATTTGCAGTGATTTCTTTCTTTATGTGGGTTGCAAATTAACTCAGAAATAAACACTGCAAAAGATCAATAAATACTTCATCCTTTGGCCTTTGGGCTTATTTATTCACCGATAACTTACACTGAATAGCCAAAGAAAAACAATTCTCTCTTCATTATTTTCTGGTTGAACAACTCTGAAGTAGCAGAAGACAGCACACTCCACTATTGTTTTCCTCTCCTGCAGTAGCCAAAATTGCCCCTGATTTGTTCGAGGCAGAGCTGGGCAAACAATTTGCAAGCGATGCCAGGAACATAACACAGTATGATGTCCTCAGGGCTTTCAACTTGTACAGGCTATTAGTGGCTGAGACAACAGAGAATTTTCTGAAATTTTTTCAGAAATAGCTTCCAAAAATGCCAGTTTACTCAAATGGGAACTTTCTGTGGGAAAGGTTCTGAAGGGGATACTGGAAGCATTGCTGAACCTCAGGTTTTGAGCTGGGAACGCTGAGAGAGGGGGTCCTCTGAAGGGTTTGCTGATTACACCCATCCCAGGTAGGCACTTGTGGATTTTAGCCTTTCCCAGTGAGTGCCCTGCTGCCCACCAGCCTCCTCCTTTCCCACAGTGCCCTGACTGTGACCAAAAAGGACTGCTGAGAAATCTGGAAGCGTTTTCCATAATGGAAAAAACTCCCTCCCACCTGTAGTTCTGAGAACAGCCACCTGGCTTTAACCGGAAAACAGCACAGAAAATGGAGTCACCAAGAAGCCTCCCGGGCAGGGGTTTTTGGAGAAACCCTGTGGTTGGCTTTGGGGGCAGGAGCTTTGCTGAGGACCGGACGCTTCACAGCACCTCAGCTGTTAGAAGCATTTTGGCAATGTGAACAGGAGTTCAATTTACCAGGAAATCTATTTCTGCGGTTTCCTCCCTGCAGCGGGAGGTCAGGCTCAGGTGGAATATTGTTCACTATTCCATATACTGAGATGGGCAGGGACAGTCCCGCTTCCTTCAATACAGTTTGGAACGGGTTTGGAAAATTAAAAAAAGCAAAGAAAAAAACACCCAACCGTACAACTTGTCTAGGGTTTGGCTGCTGACTTTGTAGGCACTATTTTTACACCTGAAGTGTTTCCAAGCTTCCAAGGGCTTAACAGAGCAGGTCTGGGGGAGACATTCACCAGGGAAGGGCTCTGCTGACCAGAAGAGTTTTCTTCCTGTTTATTAGCTGGAGACATTCTATTTAAATCTGGAGGCAGTGACTTCGTCTCTCTGTCTGCTGCATGAGGAAGCCCTGGATGCAGAGCATTTCCCTTGCCTTGATTACTGTCCAGTGAAAACAACTGCAAAAAAACCCCAACATCCCCCTCCTCTAAAAAAAAGACAAACACCAAAAGAGCAGATTCCCGTCCTTGGGGCTGTACATTGGGTTTGGTTGTGGGGACAGGGAAAGATGTGCATTTGGGTCCCAAGGTAGGTCCCAAGACAGTCCTATCTGACTTCTGTCTGGCTTCTCTGCAGTGGAGGTGGTGATCCACATGACTTGTGAACACTGGCTGTGGTAAGACCATATCTTGAGGCATCCCAGCTTGTGCACACTGCTGAGTAAACTCCATTTATTGCTTACAGGAGCCCAGTCCAGTTGTTGGTCTATCTTGCAAAATATCCACATGGTCTGAACCGGCAAAAGCAGTCACTTACTTGGGCCACAGAAAGGCTATTTGAAGTTATATGAGGACCATGACCCACACTTGTGCAGTTTAAATTCTACCAGTCAGACTGACACCGGTCCCCAAAAATCATGTGACAAGCCACTGGGTGTCCAGTGAGAAATAGCCAAGCAATTCCAGCCAGATCTAGGACAAGAAAGCAGTGCCCAGACACCGGGGCTGGTGCTGCAGGCTGAAGAGTGTTTGTGAAGTAGTTCTGGAGAGAAGTCATTGTTGAGAAACCTCCTCAGCCCACCAGGCCTACATCTATCTAATAGTGTGGGCTGAGGGAAGAATGTGTGAGATAATCAGTAGAAAACTGTGTATGAGAGGACACAGAGCCCTGTAGCTTGCACCTAGAACTACACTGGGAGCCCTGTATCCACAGCTAATCCCCACGGGCATGCTTAGTGATACAGCAAAGAGCTCATCCTGGAAAGGAAGTTTGTGATTTGCTTTATAAATCACAGTCTAAGCACATAGAAAGGCTGCAGAGTGGGAACATTTACAGACTTGCAGCTTCCATTGTAAACTCTGAAATACCAAGAAGAGAGAAGACCTCCTAATCCCAGTGTCTGGGCAGGCTGGTCCCACCCCAGGGCACTGCTTCTGTTTTCCATTAACTCTTTCAGGCAAACCCAGTTTGATGGGTATCGTAAGAGCACATGCTTTAAACACAGCACTAAAGACAGAAAAGGGAAGAACATTTTCAAGGCTGAATGAACATGAGGCCTGAACTGGCTGCAGTGGTATCCTATGGGATTCTCTTCACCGTCTCTCCTCTTTGAGAGATATTTGGACCAAAAGCTCCTGTGGTATATACAGACACAGTCAGGAAGAACACAAAAATAAAGGAAGGGGATGTCTGTATTTTTTGCATGTACATTTGTGTGGCTAGATTTGGCTTGATTTGTGAGCAGCACCACGACGACTGGGTATGTGCAGCAGGTACCTTCTCCCCAGTAGAGCTGAAACTGCCCACATATAACCCATAACCCTATGCAGCAAAGAGAGTTTTAACTCACATGTCTAAAGGCCTGTGATATACATAGGTAGATCTTTATAATTGTGTGTGCATCTGTGCACCCACTCAGCTGTACATCTATATATTGGAACAGCCTGGAGAAGTACCATGTGGTTTTGGTCTAGCAACCCAGAAACTGTCTTTATGAAAGCTACAGGAAGGGTGGGATGTATTGGGGAGGAGAGACTTGCTGTGCTGGACTGATTACGACTGCCAGCAAAGCCCTGCCGTGTGGCAGGAGGGGGGACTGCACTTACTTGCAGTGAAAGGCACTACTGGGCTGCCCATGGGATTTGAAATGGGATTTGAAATGTTGATCTCAACCACTGCTTTTTGCCCTGGAAGAGAAAAAACCACAGAATTTGTCTTGGATCACAAGTACATCAGGTGACTCATGGCAGCCCAAAGCTGATTGAGGAGAGTTATTCTATTCACATGGGGAGATACATGACACACATATCTCCCCATCCTCTCCCTTCAGACAAGGGCCAGTGTTGCTCAGTGAGAGCAGGCTGGGATACAGGAGCAGCCTGATGTACACGCAGAGGGACGTGTTGTGGTGAAGGACCAGCCTGCAACAACAGGGAGCTGCAGGGGAACATGAGAGAGACAAACAGGGGGAGAGGTGTGAAAGTCTCCACTGACCCCTTGACCAGTGGGGATGAGCTGACAGGACAGTGCAGACCCCAAACACAGGGCAAGACCAATCAAGTGCAATAGAGACTCCTCCACACAGCAATTTTCCTCTCCTTTCCTTCCCACAAAGCAGGTGGCCATCATTCACCCTCCCCAGCTGGGTGGGAGCTTCAGCTTTACAGAGCAGAGTGGTAATTCCAGTCATTTAAAATTAATGCACTCTTTCTTTTCTCTGAACACAGAAACATCTGAGGGTCAATCAGCTCATTCTGTTCTTTGGCCAGAAGCTATAGAGAGGAGTTTCTGAAGTGCTCCCAAACTCATTGAGATGATGCCTCGACAAAGAGCTCTATCTCTGTGATTGTTCAGGGCCTGGTACGAGCAGCCCCAACCGAGCAGAACAAAGAGCTCCTCAGCGGAGGGCTACAGCCTCGCACCACTTATGCTGCCGCACATCACGCATCTGTTCACTCGACGGGGGGTTGGAAGGAAAAGATTTTTTCTCTCACCAGCTGCAAAATAATAATTTCCCCCCCAAATCCAAAGCCAGAAAATGTAAAGAAGGAGATATGTTCTTCTGGCTCCAAAACGCTCCCAGTCTCTGTTGACTCTAGTCCTTTCAGTGGAGAAGGACGAGGTGTGCGTGTCTGGCAGTCACATCCTTGCCTCTCTGACATGCTACATTCCCTCTTTTCCAGCCAAATCTGGGGCGGACACAGCCGAGAGGTTATGGTGGGGACGTGCAGACGCATGGGTGCTCTCCTATACCTGCCAGCTGCCAGGCACTGCTGATGGGGAGCCCACAGCCTCCTCTGCTGAGCTCTTACATCTGCACGTGGCCACTGCTCACTGAAATCAAGAAGTCTGGAGTCAACACTGCTGGAGCACCAGGCTGCGTGATGGACACGCAGAGTGCTGCTGTATAAACACACCTGCTATTCCTGATAGTGCTGCACCATGGCATCCTTCAGGTACCAGCATGGGGAAAGTTTGGATTTGCTTAGGATGATGTACATGTGTCACAGGGCAGAGTGTGCTTCTACTGCACCATCCACAGGCACTGCATCCTGGGCTGCATCAAGGGAAGTGTGGCCAGCATGTTGAGAGAGGTGATTCTGCCCCTCTGCTCTCACGACAACCCACCTGCAGTGCTGCATTTAGCTCTGGTGTTCCCATCCTAAGAAAGACATGCATCTGCTCAAACAGGTCCAGAGGAGGGCTATGAAGATGATCAGGGGGCTGGAGCACCTCCCCTGTGAGGACAGGCTGAGAGAGTTTGGGTTGTTCAGCCTGGAGAAGTTTCCTGGGAGACCTTATAGCAGCCTTCCAGTACTTAAACGGGCCTGCAGGAAAGGTGGGGAGGGATGCTATAGCAGGGAGCGAGCGTAGTGATAGGATGGGGGGTAATGGCTTTAAACTGAAAGAGGGTAGATTTAGATTAGATGAAAGAAATTCTTCATTGTGAGGGTGGTGAGACACTGGAACAGGTTGCCCAGAGAGGTGGATCTCTGCAAGTGTTCAAGTCCAGGTTGGATGGGGCTTTGAGAAACCTGGTCTACTGGGAGATGTCCCTGACCATAGTAGGGGGGTTGGAACTAGGTGATCTTTAAGTCCCTTCCAACCCAAACCTGTCTATGATTCCATGGTTCTATGATCCTGAGGCAGCAAGGAGTGGACTGCAGAGCACGCCACATGTGCATTAGCTTTTCTGGTTTTGGACACTGAGAATGAGGAGGGAATAACTCAGCTCAGCTCTCCATTCAGCCTCTGGAGAGTTGCAGAATGACTTCAGCCCAGGCAGTCTGCTGGAGTTGAGCAGAGGGACAATAGCTCCTTCAAGACAAAGAAGTCACCCTGAAGATGCAGAGGGTGCTCTGCGTGCGTGCAGCAATGTGCAGCATGCCGAAGGCTACAGGGCAATGGTCCATCTTCTGAACGTGCTGGTTTGCATATTTAGTGTCCTTTTGCCAAGCTTGCAAAGGATAATGGAGGTAGTGCTGGCCAAACTCCACCCAGGGATGGTCTGTAGTGAAGTGTGGCCAGGATTGTGAAGCCTGGGACGCCAGAGCCCAGGGCACCTTGGGACCACCATCAGTGTATCTACATGTGCACGTGTGTGCGTGTCAGTGCCTGCGTGCACATGCAGGCATGTGCTAACCTCGGTAAAAGGCTGAAGGCTCATTTGCTCACTCTCAGATTTTGGTGGAGTGCACGAAATGAAACCTGAGGAGGAACTGTGCTTTCCCTCCCCACCCTCAGGGGAGACCTCCTGACTCTCTACAACTACCCGAAAGAAGGCTGTAGGGAGGTGGGGGTCGGTCTCTTCTCTCAGGTAACAAGTGATAGGATGAGAGGAAATGGCCTCAGGTTGTGCCAGGGGAGGTTTAGATTGGATATTAGGAAACATTTCTTCACCAAAAGGGTTGTCAAGCCCTGGAACAGGCTGTCCAGGGAAGTAGTGGAGTCATCATCAGTGGAGGGATTTAAAAGATGTGTAGATGAGGTGCCGAGGGACATGGTTTAGTGGTGAACTTGATGATCTTAAAGTTCTTTTCCAACCAAAACGGTTCTGTGATTCTGTGATCCAGATAAAGTTGTCAGTCACTTCAAGACAAGGGCCAGCTCTGGGTTTTGAGAGCATGTTTAGAACAGATCCGGGCAACGATGCTCAAAGGAGAACTCCCCAGCCTGAGAAGAAGCTACCCAAGTTCAGAGACTTCCATTTGCCTCCCCAGCACCCTGGGTCCCTCTTTCCTGCTTCAGAGGAAGGATGAAACCTTGCTACTGTTTGCTCCCCATTCTTCCAGGGCTGAGGATTTCCCCAACCCATTTACCCGTGGACACAGCATGAAGGACGTCACCTGCCTGCCCAGGAAGAGAGACAAGATGTCCTGGTTCTGGAAGTCTTTCTTCTGGGGCTGCAGGGATCTATTACCACCAGGAATAACAGAAATCTTATTTTCCTGTTACGGGCATGTCTGTCATCCCTCCTGTGAAGCCCTGGCCTGGAAACCCAACCCGCCACCCCAAACAAGGTGTTCTTTCACCATGTGGTGAGAAAGCCAGGTGGCCTCACACGGTACGTGACATGGGTGGATGACAGAGGGTTGTCTTCTTGGGCAGAGGCCTTCTTTGTAGAGACAGGCAGTGAGCTGTAAGAATTAATATATAGGCAAACAAAGTGGAAACAATCAGGAGGGAACATGATATCTGGAGTGCGTCACAAGCAAATATGCTTTCCAATTAAATGACTAGAAAGAAATGGAGGGGACAACATGAGAGCAGGGGAGGAGGAAAGGGAGGGCTGCCACCTTCACTGCTTTTTTTCCCTGTGCGTCATCTTTTATACCTGTGGAAAATGACTACGAGGAGCAAGTACATCAAAATGGTCACCTTTTACTCTCGTTCCAAACAAGGGAGATGCTGGCTCTGGGAGCAAAGACATTGCGTCCTGGCTGGTTTCACCTTGGAATCGGCCAAGTCTTGCTCCTTGGTCTTACCTCTTGCAGTATAGAGTATGATGTTAAACCTGGGGCATTGGAGGGCTAGCTGGTGCTTTGGACTGAGAGTTAAGTTTACACTTGATTGCAGGATTATTTTGCAGACTAGAACCCTCTTCTGGTTAAATGTTTGTGTTTGAGGTTGTTTTGGAAAATTCTGTTACTAAGAAGAGCAAGGATAAGAGTTTCATAACAGTTCGTGCCAACAGTTACTGGTGTCAGGGAAGACTGCTTCTTTAATGAGCTGACAGTGGGGGTCAAGTACTCTTCTGAGGTATCATCAGTGTGAAATAATCAGTGCTTCCAAGAGAAAAAGAGTGTCTGTGTCCTGCAGGATTCACTCTGTACTGTACACTCCACCTTCTGCTCTCCTGATTTGCCATTTGGCTGAGTATCATGACTCGGCCCCTCACTCCCTCTGTGTTTGCACTCCTCCTTCACTCCAACTCCCACTGCCGTGTTTAAATTATTCCATGTCAGCATCATATTTGGGGCATTTAAAACAAGCTTCGTGCTACAGACAGGAAGACTTAACCCTAAAGGCTCCCATGGGAGTCAAGAGCTGAGCTGTGTGCCTGCAGCATGGTCCCTCTGGGAACAGCTGCTTCATTCTTCATTTATCCATTTGTCCATTCATCTTCCCAGCAATGTGAACACGAAAATTTTCTGCAAGGAATAAGCCCATCTCTGTTTGTCATCTGGAAGGCTTTATTTGTAATGCTTGCTGGACTTTTCCAAGCTGGAGGATTATGGAGCTGAAAGTACCGCTAGAAGAAAATATCCCTAAAATACATCCCCAAATTGGTACAGAAATTCCAGTGAGTTAAAGTAAACACAGTATAAGAGAGGGGACAACAGCCCTATTTGATGGTCAGCTCCGTACAGAGCAGGAGGATTTTGCAAGCAGTGTCCCTGTGTCCTCCCCAGCATGTCTCAGTTCTGCTGTCCTGGTCCTTGCTTGCCCACACTGCTCTGTCAAAGTGCTTCTTTCTTGTACTTCTTGCTCCATCCCAGTTTCCTCTGGGACAAATGTGCTAAAGATGCCAGGTTATGGTTTGGTTAAGTGGAAAGATTATTCTCTGTATGACACGATGAAACACAACTGTAAAGCTGGTTCTTGGGACTGAACCCTCTCTGCTCTGCCTCCTCCCAGAAATGCTCTTAATCAGCACAGGGGAAAAAAGAAGGGTTTTTTTTTTATTGATGCTTGAATAGAAAAATCTAATAAAAATGTTAACCTGCACTGAATAAAACTTTTTTTATTTTCTTCTAAAATGAAGAAAAAAAAAAAAAGAAGAAAAATATTATTCTGGACCAATTCAAAATCTTTCATTGTTTGATTTTTGGATAATTTAACACTTTCAATCCTCTGACTTTGCTTTACATTTTTTCAAAGAACAGATCTACTTTGAAAACAAAGGATATTTCAAAATTAAAACCCGACCACTTTGTTTTTAGTGCCTAAACAGACCATCTGATTTTAAAACTGCCGAAACAATGTGTTTCAACTTCATCAAAATGCTTTTTTCTTCCACTTTAACTTTTGTGTCTGGAAGGATTCCAACAATTCAGCCTCTTTAGGAGAAGGGGTTGTAAATCTGCTGTTCCCTAAGAAACAATTCCCACAGCTTTATCCTCAAGTTTCTTAATCTTTAGCTAGTCTTAGCTGACTCACTCTCAAATGCTACTGTAATCACATGCTTTTCAAACAATAATTGTTTATAGCCAACTTCTACCCATTTCCATCTGTGCTTTATCAGTAGCCACCGCTTAAACAGTATTTTCTGTCAATAGCTGTCATGAGTTCCCAGGATACTAATGTGTTTGGGCCACACAGATGTTGAGAAGCTCACAAACTGTTGGGAGAAAAATCAACCATCCAGAAGTTCCTTCCAAAGGGAAGAAAATGGCCCTGAAAAGAAGATTCAAAGATTAGAGGAGAGGAGATGTCATCAAAGAAATGGGGGCAGTCCACCTTACTGTTGGCCCTTCATGCCATCAGAGAACATGCTTCCCAGCCATGAGGACTCTTCACTGCTTGTGGTCCCTCCAGGGTGCAGGGGTGATGGGGCAGCTCCACCAGGAGCAGATGGAGAGGAAGAAGGAAGAGTTAAGGTAATGCCAGTCATCATGCCATATCCAGTTTAGGATGTGCCCTACAGGCATGCTGGTCCTGGGAAACAGCAGAGACCACAGGGACCTGCTCCTATCCTGAATCCTGTGCTAGTCTGGCACAAAGATGAAGTCAGTCCCCCAACTTCTGCTCACTGTGTGGTGTCAACAAGTCACTTCCTTTCCTTCTAAAATGGGGAGTCTGAGCCCAGCTCCCTGCCTATGAGAACTGGGATGGCCAGGGAAAGCATCATGGTTCTGTTCAAGCCCTCCCGAGGGCTGCTGGCTGCTTCTGAATCTGCTAACTCAATAACTGCAGTGCCCTGCAAATCCTCTCAGGCAATGAATCCCCTTTTACTCAAGAGGTTTATTCAGTTACTCTCTGCTATTTTCAGTAAGGAAGGCATTTTTATTGTGGCAATTCAATAAATTAGAGGGGATTGGTGTCAGCAACCTCCTTGCAATGTCAGAAATGCAAAGCTTCATGTGGCACCAATCCCATTATGGGCCTAATCTCATCTACTGCTCTACAGATAACTGTGCGATAAGGGGTCAGATTTCCTTGGCTGCCTTTCTGAGTGTGCTAAGCTTATTATCCTCTCCTCATCCCCTAGAGGAGACAGGCTTTCCCCTCCTAACCCCTCCTGTAATTATTCACTCTCTGTTAGCAGAGCATGGCAGGTCTGGCTCTTGAATTCTGTTAATGTGATTATTTATCTAGTCAATATTCTCCTCTCAGTGGGTTTCCACCGATGGCTTTTCTCTCTTGCTTCCCCCCTCTCTCTGTGGTTCTTCTTGATGCATAGTTTGACCTTTTAAAGTATTTCAAAGTCCATAAGGATCCTGCTGAAGAAACAGGACTTACAAGAAAAGAGGACAAGAGAGGAACCCTCTTTGTCAGGTTGTGTTGATTCTAGTGACGTGGATGACTGCACAGCCCAGGCTGAGTTACTACCAGTTGCCTCCCTCTCTTCATGTTTCCCACCAGTGATAAATATTTCCTTCCTCTTCTTGAGGCTGCATCATGTCAGGTTTCATTTTCTGAAAGCTCTTTTATAAAAAAAAAACCCTACTCTCTGTTCAGTAAGAAGACTTCCAATTTCTGCCTTCAGCTAAATTTCATTTATAGGAAATTTATGGTAAGAATACAATTCTGTTAGCAGAGGGGTGGTTACAAATGGCATCAGCTGGCAAAAATGGTTACTCTCTTGTCAGAGTGGTTTGCAGGATGAGGAGGGGAGGCATTGCTTTGGCAGACTCCTATTAGTTGTGATAAGAAATGCTTTAGAAGCACCTTTGCGCAGAAGGGAGCTCAGCAGCAGATCCATGGTGAGCTACACGGGCTGTTTTCTAACAGATCATTCCTCACTGGCCTTGCTGCTGTCAGCTGTGAAGCACTGCTTGCTTCAGAGAGGTGCTGCTGTCTGTCAGCCAGCTGCAAAGCACTGCTTGCTTTGGAGAGATGCAGGTTAACATTGTCCCCATCACACATCTGCAAGGTAAAGGTATCAATGGGCATGGCCTCTATGCAGACTACAAGACTGCATTTTTCCTGCCCAGATCCTCACATCTGTGCACGTGTTAAGCTTTCATCACTGCTCTGCTGATGCAATTTATTTTGATCACCTGAACTGGCTGGGGAGAAGGTGGGGATGTGCACTTTGGCCATCTGTATACAGAACGTGTACATATGGGAAAGCAACTGGCAGCAGAATGAGTGTGTCTAAAGGTCACACTGCTACTGCTTCAGATGCCAAAGATCCTGCTCAGGTTGAGGTGACCTGAGCACAACAGTGAAGCAGAGGGACAAATCCCAAAGCTCCTTCCCTCAAGGCTGAGCTCAGGGGCCAGTGTGGTAAGCGTTTCTCCTTTTCAGATGAATGCTTAAGCTAAAATACAGATGTAGAGGCTGTTCCAGCTCTCATGGCCCTGGTCTGAAGGCATTAGGTAATAAAATAATGATGCTTGGGACATTTTACTATTCCTGAAATCAGCGTTACCTCTTTTCCCTGCTGAATCCCTGAGAGCTGGATCCTTTGTCTCCAAAGAGAGGATCCTAGCGACAGACCTGAGCTGCCCTCCGGGAGGTGCCCCTGATCCTCCATTGATGGCGGAGGGAACTCAATGCCTGACTTCCAGACAACTAACACAGGCTGAGAGGAGTCCCTCCCTTCACCTCTTCACATCTGCAGCTCTTCACACTCCAAGACAGACTTGACAGAGCTACTGCTGACTCCAACACCCCTTGTCTTTTCTTCTAGCCTGGAGGGTATCTAGCAGGTTTGCTTTTGGCAGCCTCTCCGTCTTCATCCCAGAGGCAGCCAGTGCTCACCGCATACCCGACTCGTACATTTTGCCCAGATACCGGTTAACAGCCTGAAATTATGTTCTCTCATCTTGCTATGAATTGGGAAATATACCAGGAATTAAACCATCCATCTTTTGTCTCTATTGCTGCTCTCCTTGGCACAGAGAAGATGACCAGCAGAGCAGAACAAAGGAATAGAGGACAAATCCATTTCTTAGGAGGCACTTCAAATGCACAGTGTGCTCTGAAATCACTGCTGGAGCTCTTCTAAGTCCATAAACAAGACTTTAAAATGGATCTCAAAATGGTCTACAAATATTAACAAACAAGTCCTGAGTGCTCCACGGTGTTATTCTACTGTTACTGATGGGAAAATGGATAGAGAGGAGTCAAGAAACCTGGCCAAGCCTGCACATTAGTGTCAAATTAATAATGGAGCTAAGCTTAAAACTTAAGTCTTGATGGGCAGTGCCTGAATCTAACCACAGCATAGCACAGTTTAATATTTTCCCATCTGCACCTACTTTTATAAAATTAAGTTTTATTTCTCTACCTTTATTTAATTTCGGAGCGCAGCTACATTCTCAGTGGGTATCAGAGGCAGTACGATGGAGAATGTCACCTCCACAGAGACTCTTACAGTGCCTTAAGCATACCTTGGGCAGAGAGAAAGGGATGAAAGCAGCTCAGCCCCTTAGCCCTTCCTGGACCTGAGCGTGACCTGTCTGGTAGAAAGCAGGAACAGGAGACTTTATTGGCAACTCTATTGCCAAAGCTACAAAATAAATGATCCCAAGAGACCAATATTTAATTTTCACTTGGTGTAGAAACTGGCTCCTGTGAAAATGAGAGACTTCTCATGCCAGCAACACCAACGGAATTAGCAGGCTGGCGCCTTATCCTTCCACTCATTTTTTAATGAAGTGTGATGGCATGTTGGGGGAACCTGGAGGCCACGTGGCATCCTCAGTCCTCACTGATCCACGGAGGGGGCTGTTTATGAAAGCGAGATGAGATTAAATGAAAGGAAAAACAGCATGGCTGTGCCAATAAATGGATGTTCTGTCCTGCACATGCTTCCTGTGGGACATGGGGAGGAGGATCGCTGACCAACCAGCTGTTTCTCACCATACATTACTTGTGGTTGCAGGATTGCTCATGTAAAGCCACCACACACAGGCAGTTTGGATTTGAGTTTGACTGAGGACATCCCACATTACCAAGAGCCATCTCTTTTAAAGCATTTGAAACAACAACAGATTGGAAGGGCTGCTCCTACCCAGTTAGTCTCAAAGGGACTTTGAGACTACTCCTCAGTGCACATTCCTCTGCTCTGAAGGCTACATGGACTGTGTAAAATAAATTAACACCATTTGAAAAAGGATCATTAAGCTCCTATCATTGCAGCTCACCACGAGGGGAGGAAGGTGACTGTGTAAATTAACACTGCAGGGGTTTTTGTTCATTCTCTAAGCAATGTCAGATAATATTTTTCTCCAACTACAAATTAAAAGCTGATCTTTCTATTTACTCTTACCCCAGACTCAGCCTTGGATGTGGAGCCTTATAGATCATTCTTGCCTCTGAGACACTTCCCCAGTTGCAGTCTGTGGTGGTGGAGAGGCCAGAGCAGCAAGCCAGGCAGTAATAATAAAAACTGTGGGGTGTGGGCTAACACAGATGAGCAGGATTTACCAACACAGTTCTCCCTCTCCTCCTCTCCACCAAACAGGGCAGCTTAATCATCTCTTCAATGCTGAGCCCCTGGGACGTGCTGGGTGGCTCTTGAGATGGGTCTGGGTGTATCTGCTTCACACCCCAGCCTGGGTCACAATGTTTTGTGCTGCCCTGAGACACTGCCCAAGAGAGACCTTGAGGTTGGATGCCAGCAGCATTATGGTGACTTGGAGACCCTCCAGGTCCTGCCCAGCCGTGTTCCCTTCCCAGTATGGCAACTGGGACATCATCCAGTGTTTCTGGAATAACTAGATAATGGATCTGACTTCAAAGTCTGATAATTTGGAAGAAGCACTGCAGGCTCTGTGTTGAACTGAGGATTTTGTCTCTTCAGTCAGGTTTGAAACATATATTGTGGCATTAGATTTCATATCCTAAGATGTGCTCTTCAGCACAGCATCCAGTACATGGAGACTTTTGGTTTACCCATCAGTAACCTTTTGCTATGGAACAAATGGCTGGTGATTGCACTTTGGTAAAGCAGCCTGTGAATGGGGAAAATAGCTTTTTCCAAGGGTGAGGGCAAAAAGAGTTTTTTTCACCTCAGAAGAGAAGCTACCACCCCAGGCAAGGGAAGGAGGCTCAGTGTGGTGCCTCTCCAGCACAGGTGTGAAGCTGTGGTAAATGCAAAAGTGAAAAAGGCCCAAGAATCTTCCACAAGTTTTGATACAGAGAAAAAAATGTGTCCTTTTGCCCAACCTGTTCCATAGAGAATAACTCCCGATCACTTGCCCAAGCTGTTTATCACAGAGCTCACAAGATGCTGCTTGCCTGATGTTCTCCATCCAGCCTTCCTGCTGCCAGGGAGCTTTACAACAATAATCTAAGTGGGGGGGGGTGGGAGAGAATAAAAATCACTCCGTTCCTTCTGTGTGCTTGTGAATATAGCACCAGCAGTTCTTCATAAACTTTCCTCATTTTTCTAGCTCATGAAATGTTTTATTGTCTTGGGGGAAGGGTATGCCCCAGGCTGGCAATGCAACAGGGCAAGATGAACTAGTAGGGATGCAGCAAGGTTTTCCCCATGCTCTCCCCCATCTATATGTAGCCAGCCCTGGAATTAGTATCCTACTTCCATGTATCCTGTATTGCCCCACACCATTTTGCCCAAAGCTGTTGTAACCAAGGGACTGTGACACTCAGCAGCGGAAACATATGAAGGTTGTGTGTTTGGTGAGACAATAAGCAGGCAGGCAGCTCCAAAGCAGAAATGGCAAAGGCAACATCCCAGCCTGTGCCCAAGCTAGTGTATTCTCCTATCTTTCTGGCACTGATAGCAGTGAGCAGAGGTATCAAAATAAATGCAGATTAAGAGCTAGGAAAGGCTGATTTCTTGGTGCAAGTTTGATAGCCAAGTATGTAACCTCAGCAAGTTGTTTGTTGCCTTTTTTTGTTGTCCATTAGCTCCATCGACAGAAATGTTTGTGAAGTGCTTTGAACACAAGCATCTCTGGGGTAAATAAATCATGTTAAGCAAGTGCTACTGAGATAGCTGCCCTTATCAGGTGCTGCAGAGTGGAAAGGCAGCGTGGCAGAGCTGGGACAGACTCTTTCCTATCAGAAAACATGGGAGATGATAGTCTGTAATTCAGTGGGAGATGACACGTGATGGGAAGGGTGTTGCAGTACCTAATTGTTTGCCAACCTTACTTTTTGGTGACCGTGCAGTGTTCTTGAATTGAACAAAAATCCAAGAGCATCACAGGCACAGGAGCTTGGAAAGTTGGTGTTGGGGCCAAGCACATTAACCAAACACTGGGCATGGGACAGACAGTCCCTGACTGTGGCTGTATTTTATCTTTCAGCGTTGTGTGCCAACTACTGCAGTCAATGTAAGCAGCAGGGTAAGGGCAAGCCAGGTTAGACCCACAGAAACCAGCACAGCATTTAATGTGCTGCCATTATTAATTCATTACAGCACCTTGAACATGAAACGAGAGAGGGATTCCTCTTGTGAGCAGCCCAGAGCTGATGCCTGGCTCTAAGCAAGGGCCCTTCCTTAGGGGAGGTTACTCCAGCTGCTGTGTGGTGATGGGTGCTGGGGCAGAGCCTCTTGTGACACAGCGATTATCCAACTATCACAGCATATCCTGCCTCCTGTGGGGCCAGGCCTTGCCAGGCAGAGGGCAGGGAGCATTTCTCATTCTCATACTCCAAATATCCACAATGAGCAGCCGGGGAACCAGGCTCCTGGTTGACTGTGCAGCTATTCACTCTCCTGCTTTCCACACTGGGCATTAAACAAACCACCCAGTGTACCGAGGCTGGACATTTGCCACCAGAACCAGGGACTGGAAAGTTCTTTCATTCCACGTTGCTCTTCTTGCTTTTCCATCTATAACAGGAAGGACTCCTTGTTTTGTTGCCAGGACTAGTGCTGGCGTTGGTCCTGCTTTGGTCTGAATGCTCTCCTCTGAGAGTGGTTCACTCCTTTCAGAGAAGGATGCACATGGAGATAGTCAGACTTTTATGTCGAGGAGAGAGTGTGGGGCCAGGTACATCTCACTGGTCAGACGAGTGCCTGGAAAGGGCCTGGCATCACCTTTCTGGGTACCCAGGAGAGGTTCAGGACCCAGATCTGAGGGGCTGGAGTGACACTCAGCATGGCCTCGGGCTATAACTCATTGTCTGCTGAATATAATTGTAATAAATATACCCAGTAACTTCAGACTGAGGGATAAACAACACAGAAAGGGCTTTTTTTTTTTGTCTGGTGTTTTAAGGAAACAAGGCTTACACAGTTTTTTGCTGTTTCTCCTCATGCCTCTGATAAATTCCACTGAACTTAACAGAGGGACACAGGTGTCAAAGAGAATGAAATTCCTAAAAATATTGTGAAAAACTATGTCTGAGCAGCAGAAAGTGAATCTATCAATGTCCTCTTCAAGGAAGAGATTACAAGATCAGCACAACCTTTCTGAGGTCTTGGAGATCTGGCATGGGCATGAGATGCAGGAAAGGTCTCCAGCAGCAGAGTTACTGATAGGAGGGTGTGTCTTATTAGACATAAACAATTCCAGTCCTCCAGCAAGGCTCGTCTCCCAGATGTGCTCCATAGTGCCCCCATGCCTGGAACTCATCCCCAGTGACACAAAGGCAGGGCAAGCCAAGGTACTTCCGGCTTTTTGCACCTCAGTTATTGCTGACATCTCCTGTCCTTCAGGCTGACAGCAGTCCTGCTCCAGGAGACCCCTTCTTTGACCAGCTACATCATGCTTATCCATCCCTCCACTTCTTACAGAGTCATCTGTCTTCCGGTGTGTTGGAGGCTTTCTTGGAGGCAATTGCCTGTGGGCACACCTCAGGGAGCAGAACATGTGCTAGCAGACACTTAGACATCTTATGAGGGCAGCGAGTCCCTGCTCTTTCTGGTGACCCTTGGCAGATTAACGTGCTGGCTTAATGGCGGTAAAACTCATTTAGTCATCAGCAACCTGACACATCTATCCCTGGGCTGAAAATGTTTCACTCCAAGTAGATGAATAAGGACAAAGTGTCAGGTGATGCAAAACTACAAACAGGCAGGTTGTGGATGCTGGCAGAACTCTGGAAACCCTCTGGGAGTGACTGGGGACTTGAGAGAACATGGGTAATTTTGGCCAAGATTTACCCACCCAAGTTTGACTTCCAGGACTGGTTTTGGAACAAACATGCCCAGAGGATGTTCAAGTTCAGGCTTGGAGTCTGGCATACACTGTACACCCAAATTTGTGGTTCCAGAGCTCCAGAAATCAAGCTGTAGACTACAGTTTTAAGTAAGTGAAAGACTTTTACAGAACAGATGTGCTAAGATGCATTTTGGACCTTGAGAACATCTTGAGGTGTCTGTTAGGATGAAGGCTTTGTAACTCACTGTCCATCACTGAGCAAGCTCCCCTCTCTGAATTCATCAAACAGATGGATGCTAGCAAGTGAAACTAAAAGGTCTGATCCTTAATTTGTTGCACAAAGTGAACTACATGGGAAAACCTATCTGTTCAGAACCATATTTATTCTGCAGACAAGCTGCCTTGAGCAGTCTCTGTCACCCAGAAACAAGTGTGCACACAGTCCCTCCACCCATGCTGCACACAGAGGGCAGTGTGAGAGAGGCTACAGAGCTGACATGCTTCAGAGGCAAACAAGCCATCCCAGAAACGAGGCACAATTGCAAAGGTCTGTAGTTATGTGGCCAGTGATGCCCAAGGTACTGAACCTTATTTCCCCTGATGTCTGCCACAGCACAACCGAGTCTCCGTTCCTCCCTTACAGTGTTGTTAGATTTCATGGATGCATTTTACATCGCTGAGCCTCAGCCATGTGGCACCGCAGATCTGCGTTGCCTTTTCACTGCCTGTAAGCAGAACAATAACAAGAATGGTCCCCCTGTGTCTTTGTGCCTCTGGTGATCAATAGATAAGTTTTTATCTGGGCACCCACGAGACTTTTGTGGGCAGGTCCAACCTTTTGGGTAGAACTGATGGAGTTTTACAGATCGTTCTCTACACTGGTGCTGCTGCTGGCTGGCTTTCAGGGCAACACTGCTGCTGCTTTGTTTTCACAGAGCTGCTGGTAAACCAAAACAGCGGGCACTGCCTGCCTGCTCTAGGGCAATCAAGGTATCTGCACTCTGGCATCCAGACTCAGCGGCTAGATGCCAGGTTCCCATGTCCCTGCATACATCTTATTTATTACTGCACCGCAGGCGTTCTGGAAACCTCAGGCAAGATCGCAGTTTCTTTTGTAAGAGGTTTCATGTCCAAGTGAAATACTTTGTGATGATATAGACCATCAAGAATCACATGGTGTTTCCAAATCAAGAGGGGATGAAAAATCACTGGATCATATTTCTTGCCTTTTTTTTCTCTGTCATAGACCAGGTGTCCTCTGTCCCATCCTGCTGACCCAGCCAGCTTGACTTGTGCCAATAAAGCCGTGAGGTAAACAAAGATACACTAACCAGGGAACTGTTGCTGGCTCAGCATCTGTGCTGCGGACATCTGCTGCTGTTCAAGGGTTCGTCCTGTGCTGTTGTGAGGGAGGGTCTGCAGCACAGACTCTCTCAAGAGCAGATCCTGCATGCCTCGGGCTCCTGTCCCACCCCCCCTCTGGTTTTCAGGAGGCTAAAAATATAACCTGGTTCATAGATGCTATTTTGGGGGCTCTGTGGTTTTCCTTGCTTTAGCTGCCCAAGCATGCGCTGCTATTTTTTCCAGTAATGTTCAGCATTACTCTATACATTGCTCTTTAGAATATATAATTTGAGACCTGATTATGCAATTATTATGACTCTTAATCATTTGCTATGCAAAGTGGTTTTCTTAATTAAAAGCAATAACAGATTTGCTTCTTTTATAGCACTGCAAAGTGGTTAGCCCCAGGATTAGAGTGGCCTTCTCCAGGGACTGTTTCCCAATACACATCACTCCTATCAATGTATTTTGGCTCTGTGTTCCCTGCAGAAAATCACCAAACCGTGCCAGCTTTCATACTTTTTGTACAAGGTGGAGAAATATTTATAAGAAAGGAGGACAAGACAATTTATAACTGTAGGCACAGTTACAACATTATTACCAATTGGGAGGATTTGGAAACAGATCACCAGAAGCAAAATAATTTCATTGTCTTAGTAAGTTGTGATATTGTAAGAGCACCACGGGACAAGTTTTTTGCATCTGAGGGAATGAGAGTATCAGCGACGCACTGGAAGCACTGAAATGTTCAATATTAATAAAGGAAATGTTACAAGTTATTAATCTTTTTTTTTGGTCCCAGGGCTGGCAGGTCCCAAAACGCTCTGACAAGATCATTCTCAGCACTTCACAGAAAGAAGCAAAATGAAGACTAATGAACAGGAAAGAGCGAGACACCCTGCAAGACTTATCTTCCCCTTTGAGTGAGGCAGCAAAGTCCACCAGGAGCTGCAGCCCTTTGTCATCCTTGTTCTTTTATGCCCTCTGTGCCCCTCCTTCTGAGGAGCAATTCTGTGCCAGCCTTGTATCCAGCATTTTTAATTGTGCTTCTGTGCTCACAAGGGGGTGGCTCGGTTTGGATGCTGGTGCTCTGAGGGAAGGTTATGACAAGCTGGGAGGGGTGGCTGGGGAGTCTGTGCAGCAAGGATCCCTTGGGATTGTTTCAGGAAAAGTTGAACCTGCCTTGGAGCAGGGCAGAAGCCTAACTGGCTTCTTGCAACTCTGATTTTTATGATGTTATTTACTTCTTCTGCTCCCACCAGCTGGCCATAGCACCAGTGCCTCTATGGGACAGAAGCATGGGACAGGAGCTCAGCACCTCACCAAGTGTGTCCAGCCTGAGACACCACAGCTTCCTGTGGCCCAGCAGCTTGTCATTTTGGCTTCTCCACTCCTCCATCTGACACGGTTCCCAAGCACTTCCCAAGTGTTCCAACCCCAAACATCAACATCAATAGCTGCCCTCTCATCCTGGTTCTAAAGAGGAATGAGCTTTGCAAGCCCTGTTGGATGGTGTCACATTTGCTGGAGCGAGCGGTGGCCATGCTGAGCTTGCATGCATGCATGGCACATGTTTATGTGAGGAACACAGCAAATGAAGGCTGATGTGATGCAGATGGGTCTCACTGTCTACTAGTGGGGAGTGCAGCTGCACCCCAGCTGTGGTCTCTCCCTTTTGGTTGGGATCAGCAGCTTTGTGGTTCCAGTTCTGTGGTTGCACCACACACTGAGGTGGACCTAGAGGGACAGAGTCTGCTTGGGCTTTTGGTGGGGTAGTAAAAGTCTCCAAGCCCTGTGTGGGTTCGGTCAGAGAGGCAAAATCTGAGCCACTTGGGACACTTTTGTTAGTACCTACAGACCTTTTGAGATAGGTCCAGAGGAACTGCTGCTACTGGTATGGAGTCGGAAGGGGATGTGAACTTGGGCATAGTCACCAGTTGGTGGACTGGATGTCTCTGAGGAGACTAAGCGTGATCCAGGGTGGCAGCAGCTGGCATATGGTCCTGAACAGAGCTCTCTCCTCCTTCCTGAGGATTGGAGGATGAGGGGGAAAGTGAGGGCAGAAGGATGCTTGTGCATCGATATCACCCAGGATAGAAGCCAACGTGTGTCATTGACGTCAAATCTGACCCCCATCAAAGCTGAGTGTCCTGTTACAGTCAAGTAGCATTTAGCTTTGGGAAAATGCCTCCATGCTGAAGCTGTTACTAATGTGATAAACGCCGGAGCTCCCAGGAGACTGAATAATTATGAAGTCCTCAAAGGAAAACCACCACAGATCCCCATTAGAATAAAGACAAGATAAAACTTCAAAGCTGGGAGAGGTGAACTGGCACTCAATACACTGTATACTCCAGAGTTAAATCTGTCTCCACACCCCCCTGGTCTCATATAACCACAGTGTTCAGAGGCTCAGAAGTTGGTGCTAAGAAATCCAGAGGGACATTCATCCATACCTGGAAATGATTGTTCCATCACATGAAAGACATGTTTGTGCCTGGAGGTTTGTAGAACAAGGCCAGCAGCCCCAGCCCCAGTCATTTGCTGCAGGACAGCATGCTGCTTCTCGGCTGCAGGCAATTTGCTCTGGTACCTGGATGGAGCTGAGCCAAGAGGACAGGAGATGGTGCTCTGAGCCTGAGTGATCCAGACAGAGCTTTACATCCCAATGTGTGGCTGTTTATACATTTTAAAGCTTAATGTCAGTCCAGGGGGAAATACAGAAGTTTCCGTGTAGGGCTGGGATTATGCTGTGATACTCAGGAGCAGAAGTGCTTGCACAGGGATGCTTGCTAGACTAGCCCGTCCTCTTCCAGCCAGAACTGGAGGTGAGCATCAGGACTGTTCTCTCTGGACATGCCTGGTGCTGGAGATGTGCTCCAAGGCAAAAGAAAATACATTTCAGACCGTCCAAGCAATAGCATGAGGATGTCTGGAATTGCTGCCTGGAGTTACCCCTACCTCCCGTGCACCTTCTTAGTGCCCATCGGTGTGACATCCACTGTGAGAAGAAAAGCATGTTTGACATACATCAAACTACACCTTCCTTACTTTTTTATTACTCTCTTGCCTTTGCACCAGAATGCACTTTCACCCCTTAAAGAGTCTTTTCTGTGAGAGGGGTGATGTGCCAGGGAGGTGCTGGGTACTGTCCATCCCACCCTGGCTGCCAGGAAATTCAGCATGGTTATATATAGGCTCTGAGCTGAGGCCTTCGAAGCAGCACTTGGACCTGAGTTCCTCGAACACGACTGGAAAAATTCCACTTGGCATCAGGCAATTCAACGTATGCTGCTGTTCCCTTCCGCTTTTATCCAGACAGCACCTCCAAGCTCTGCACTGTGGAATACCTTCTATTTTGGGGGGACCATCTAATATCTTTCCATTCCCTAACCGTTCTTGAAGGGGCTGTCTACCCTCCTCCAGGCTGGGACACAAACAAACTTCCCAACTCGCTGCACCAGCCCAATGTCACTGGATTCCAATGGTGCACCACCAGTGGCTGGACTGTGGGGGCTCCGAGAGGGATGAAGGTCTCTCTCTATTATGTGCCTACACACTGGGAAGCTGAGGCTGGCAGTTACTACAATATTCACCATTTGCACTGGGTTTTCTCAGATGCAACCTGCAGGGCCAATAACTTTCATGAACAACTTCCACATTTGAAGAGCAAGACTTCTGCATTTCAATTTTGAACCCTTGTTCTTCTGTGAGGTTGTCTAGGAAGGAATCCTTGTACCTTCCATGTCTACACAATGTCTTTTTTAAAATTTTTGCTTTCAGAAGGAGAAAGTGCTTTGAACATCTATTCTGTTCACAAACCAAATAATACACAAAGTCAACGCACACCTGAATCACCAAAACATGTTTGTACCATCCCGTGAGTTTGGCCTGGGATTGCTCAGTGGAGAACATGGGTTTCATAGTATGGATGAAGCAGAGGTGTTGTAGGTGACCTGCTGCAAACCCTGGGGGGACCCTCTAGCTGGGTCTCTTCCTTGCCTGCCCCTGTCAGGCGGTTGCAAGGCAGGGTGAGCTCTGACCAACGCAGCCATGCAGTGCAATAGCCTTTCACTTAGAAGCAGCAGGACAACTCTGCTTGTCAAGCCTGGAATAAACCTCCCCAGACAAATCCAGCATTCTCAAAGGAGCGGAGAAAGGTGCCTCTCTGCAGAAGCATGGGAAGTGCCTGAGTATTTCTTCGCATGACCCGTACACTACTCTGATCCCCGATGGACACTCTTGCAAAGATCCTGACTGATGCTTTTGCCTGAGCTGGCTCTCGCGGCTAGGCTTGATCCTCACTGCTATTATCTCACACTCCTATAACCATGAGTGAGAGTAAGGAGCTAGAGATGACCTAGCAAACACCAGTGAATGTGTTTAAGAGATTTATGTGAGTTTGCATGTTGTAAAGCAGCTGGGAGAGAGAAACACACAGATCTGAGGAGCCAGGCATTGCTCCACCAGACTAGCCAAGCTCCTATGCCATACTGGAGTCACTGGCAGTTCCGGAGGCAGGGCCTGGATGGGGTGTCTGATTTATTTGCCTGACACTTCCCCAGCTGATCATGAAGAAAAGGGCTGTCTGTTTCTCAGAGAGCTTTCTGAACTCATCATTGCAGGGGCTGCATTTGGGAAGAAATTTGCTTTATCCAGACTTGCCACCCCTCAGACCCCAAATGAGGACAAGTTAGTACACCTCTCATTCATGCCTGTGTAGCATCCCTCTCCTCTTTCTTACGTGGAAAATAATATCAGGAGAGCATTTGTATATTTTTAGCTACTTTTAATTGAAGTAGCAGCTGGAAACAAGGAGAAGAGCCAGCATCGTGTTGCCAGCCAGCTCTTTACAGGCATCCAGCAGCTGCTGCGCAGCCCTGCACCCACAGTCACTTGGTGATCTGGGAGAGGTCCATGGGCACCTGGGGACTCGTTTGGGGCAGTTCTGAGAAAAGACACAGAAGCCAGGAGCTGTAATCCCTGTGTGTTCTCTCATACACAAACCTGAGCCCCATGTAGTTCAGGTTATCGCCCCTGCAATCATCAGCCTCAGCAGCACAGCCAGCACTTGTCTGCCATGTGGCTGGAGGCTTGACAAGTTTACAGCAGTGACAGTCAATATGTACCACCTCTGTGTCAGTGTTAGGAAAGCATCTCACACTGAGATGATTCCTAAACTAATCCATGTAAATGCTTCTTTCTTAAGGAGGGAGGGTAATAAAGAGGTGGCAAGGAGAAGGTGACAAAATAGCAACAGGTATCACTCAAGGCAAGAAACAAGAAGAGAAACTGCACACTGCTGTCAAGAGATCAGGAAATACCATAGGTCTGGATAAATGAAAGAAGAAAAGTCAATGAGTGAGACATTCAAATGTCTCTGAGACCCTGGAAGAAGTTCAGCTGACAAATTCTTAATGGACAATATGTCAGCCTCCTTCACTGGTGGTTTCAGCAGACACAGGACATGATTCATTGTGGATGAAATGCCACCTAATGTAATGCATTTGTGTGCATGCTATATGGACTGGAAACCAGCCAGGGCATCTCTTTCTGCTTGCAGCCAAGCTGGAGGGCAGGGTCCAGGTTGCTGGTGGGTGAGCTGTGCAAGGTCCCACTGCCTTCCTGGGGAGCCTTCCCAGGGTCACACAGGGTAGGAAATCAGGTCTGTGGGGATGGATTTCTGCTGCAGCCTGCTTCACTGGCCTCTGCATTTCTGAAAGCAAGACATACTTCTATTCAGAGAGCAAAGCAACACGTGGAATCCACCGTGTCTCCTTTGGCCTGATGTCAGGAATTTAGTCCAGAATCCACATGTTGATCATCTGATCTTTATGCAGAAAGGCATCTAGGCTAAAGGAGACAGACCTTAAGGCGCTTCCATGCCCCTGGTCACAAGGGCTCTCCTACCACAATAAAAAAATGTACAGCTTTCATTAAAGACATTAAAATCTACAGCCTTTCTGAATAATAAAACAGGCCAATTTTTTTTTAGAAATCCTCCCTTTGTTTGAACTGCTACTTCCCCACACAGCTCTGCCTCCAGAGCAAGTAGGGCTGGAGCGACAGCAGCAAACCTGTACCCTTTTCCTGAGTGCTGCCAGGCTCTCAGGCTCTCTCCATCACAGCCTCTCAGCTCAGGATAAATACCAGCCGAGACGATGAAATCTGCTCCTGACGCTGTGCTAAATTCATGCTTAACAGTCACTGCACAGAAAAGAGAAGCCCAGTTAACTTTCAGTACAACAATTGGAGGGTTGGCTCTCATCCCAACCCTCTTCATCTTCCCCTGTTTCAGTGTGAAAGGTCTATAAGAGAAATCTTTGCCACCAGGGATTTGTCAGTCTGCCATTTTTATTCCCATGTAAACACTTCCTACTACCAGCGGATTTAGCGGCTGGCAGGAAGAAATAATTTCTGAAAGGCAGGAACACAGAGCAGGCTGGTAATTGGGAAAATCCAACTCTAGAGGAGGAAATATGCTCTGCAGGCAAAGCATTTGGCAGCCCAGGCGGGGGCTGCACATGTGGCGAAGGCAGGCAGCAGGCCAGCCATCATACAGCTTCAAGAAACATCTGGGCAAGTGCAGCCTGCAGATGGGATTTGGGCCGTATCTTTGAGCAAAGTAGATCCTAGATAAGCCACACTCCTTAGCCCGTGTGCACTGGAAAATCCACAAGGAAATTCATATACATTCATGCAGCCTTTTTCCCCTTTGCAGAGGCTATTCTCTCTCTGTCTTGCTGCTGTGACTTCCTGCACTGCTGTGGACTTTTGGGGACAGCCACATCAGCTGAAGTGAGAGGGCAGTTAACACTTTGAGATCCTTGCTTGCCATCAGAGTATACCAGGTTTGTTTTCTCCTTGCTCTTCCCAAGTCAGTCTTGAATGGGTCCTTGGGAATGTTCTGCAAGTGCAGACATTCAGCATCCCCCTTTTCAGACTCTAGCAGGCAGGGCAGAGAGGAGACCTGGCAGGAGGTGGTGGAATGTTTGGTTGTCCTTGGAAGTGAGGTGGCCCTTGAGCGCCATATATGCCAGCCAGTGATGAGAGCTCTTCCCAGTGCAGCTTTGCTGTCCCTCCAAAACCCCACCCATGTGAGTGCCCACTATTCAACCCATGGAGGAAAAACATCGCTGCAGAGCTGCTGTCCCCATGATGGGCAGTGCCAGCAATGGCACCTTCACCCAGGGAGGGGCTGGCAGCAGCTCTGGTTCTAGTCTGTGTCACCCATCTGGAAAGGGTCTGGCAAATTGTTCAGGGATTTGATACACATCCCCAAGTATGTTCTAGGTACCCACCGCCCTATCACCAAAGTCTTGGTACAACTGCAATCGCTCCTGACTGCTCTCTGGGCAACAAACTATTTCTTTGCTGGGCCGAGTGCCATTCTCTGCTGTGACATTAAAGGTAGCAGAGCTTTTATTGCTGTTAGGGATGTGATGAGCATAAAGGATCCAGCTGGACTCCTTATGTTTGCAAAATGAATAGGCTCAATCTGGAAACAATTGGAAGAAAACAAATGGGAATCGTTGCAATGACTTTTATCTGATTTTACCTTGAAGGGGAAAATGCCCTTTCTCAGTTTTGCATGGTACAAGGTAGCTATTCACACCTCTGAAATAGAGTGGTAAACATGGTTAATCTAAGAACTAACAGCCACAATTAATTCTCTTTGCTATTTCTAGTAGCTGGAGAGGCTTTCATCTAGCAGGATATATCCATTTCGAGGCAATTGCCTTTATTATTCAAGCTTGCAAATTGCCTGTTCCTATTGGTCTCCAATGCAAGTCTTTAAAACTTTAACACATCTTCAATTTTATAAAGTCATTAGTTTTAATTAATAGATAAAGCTCCTCCATTATTCTCAGAATTAACTCCAACTGAGAAGAAGACACAGCCAATACATGGTTGTGTATTTGCTAGGAAACTCTTCTGAAATGCTGTGATTAAAGGCAGGGAAAGGGATTTGGGCTTTATTTGGCAGATACGCGGAAATGCTGAGTGAAGTGTTCTTGCCAAATTTTATAGGGCTTAGGCAATCTCAGATGTGCTACAATTTGCTGCCAAAATGTTTTGTGTTCTCCTTTTCATGCACGTCCAGAGAGTGGCCAGGGGGTTACATCTGTGTGTCTGCGGGAGGCGGAGAGGACGCAAGCTGGGAGTCAGCATGGGCAGCAGAGGTTCCAGCACTAGCTGGCAGTGAGGCACATGGTGCCATCCTGCCGAGCTCCTAAGGGACAAAGTAGGTGAAAAGTCAGAGATTTCCTCTGCAAGAAAGTATCCTGGGAACAGCAGTGACCTTTCTCTTGGGAGCACTGGTGAGCTGTCTCTCTCCTGCTCTCCACCTATGGACCCTTGCCCCCAGGCTGCACTTCTGTGTACAGTGTAGCTTTGCCTCTGAGGTCTGAAGATGCACAAAAAAGCTTGAAAAGAAGGTGCTGGTGGAATAAGGATGGATTTACTTAATACAAATCATCAGGTGGTCAAACACGTCACCCTCAGCTCCAAAACCTAGAGCTGCTGTCCTCAATGAATATATCTAAACCGGGATGTGTGGAACTACTGCATTTGGTGGTCCACCCTTGACAGGAGCTGGCTGTGCAATTTCTCTCTCCTGTGTTGATCTGGCAGTTTTTAAGCCCAAGAAGCCAGACCACAGGTACAGTCTTTCCCATCCTAAGAAATGTCCTGAGCTTTCAAGAATTCAGACCTACTATTAAAAGGGGACATATAAGACTATTTCTCGCTGTGGAATGATAGACTGAGGCTTGTTCCATGTCTATTGACCCTTGCTATGAAAAGCTGTGCTTTTTAACTACAGCAGCCCTTCACTGTATGCAGAGCAGATCACCAGGAATCCTTCCTCCTCCATGATCACAGCCGGATCCATTCTCTTTAAGCCTGAAGCCCTGGGTGCAGCATGAATGGAGGCCCTGGAGGGACATGCAGAGGAGATACCCGCCCAGAGCAGAAAGAGAAATATCGGCACTTCCCAGACAGGCAGCAGTGGCTGCTGAGCAGGTCAGCTCAGCCAAAACTGCCAATTTGCTCCTTTGTTCAGTGTGAGCCAGAGGTACAAGAATGGCCTGAACATAATCCTGTCAGCTGTTCCTCTGGTGGGATGAGGCTGGGAAATTCAAGTGGTGCAGGAAGGCTGGGGCAGACCTAGAAGAGTGGAGTGTAGGTGTGAGGGGACCATCGCTACTCCTGTACCAGTCCTGGGTGACATTCACATTCAGGAAGCAGGCTGACCTTGCCGCACTAGGTATGAATTCACGGGCAAAGAATACAGGAAAACAAATAAATGCCATCAGGCTGAAGTTGGAATTAATTCTGCAGAGCAAAAGGCAACTCGGTGATGACAACTCAACTGACAGGGCTGAACTGTGAGTGGCAGCGTCGTATCACTTTGGGCTGAATGCAGCAGTTCCAGTTCAAAGCAGAAGTCAGTGGAGCTGTCAGCAGCTTTGGTGGGATAAAAAATGGTGCTCTGCAATTTTTATGCTCCATTAAATGACTACAAAGAAGCACCTGCGCTGTGGTGAACCAAGATAAGAGCGGTGTAAGAAACAAGCCTCTGTGACACAGCAGGGAGAGGATGCAGAGAAGTGGTTTGCAAATGTCTGAATTTCTACTGGAGTCACTGTCAGCTCCTCAGGTCCTTCCCATTTCTATGGTGGCAAAATTCAAGAGCCATTGAAAGGGACTGGATTAGTTGGAAGTGACTGGCTCAGAATGAAGCTGCCTCTTCTCAGCAGCTCTCAGAGGCTGTGGTACTCCAAAGCCACAAGCCCATGGCTATGCCCCAGCAAGTGAGGTGTGATGTACGCGAGCTGTGCTCCTGGCTGGCAGCGCAGCGCAGAGCTGCATGAAGCTGGGGGCAGCTTTCGGAAGCAAACTAGAGCTGCTGGTTGGGACACACTCTTCCCTGACTCTCTGGGGGTGGAAAAGGGCAGTGGAAGGTGCTCAGGGGTTGAGTTTCTTCACTGCGGTGCCTAATCCTGCAAGTCACTGCCACCCTTCAACTCCCACTGGCTTTAGTGAGCATGACAAAAAGCCACTTACACTGACACGGGGCAACGTAAGGGCAAAATGTTTCACAGTCTCTACACATCCCAAAACATGTGATTCCCAACGGGAAGGGAATGGCCTTGCCCAGAACTTGCCAGTAGTGGTGCAAAGAGCTGGGGTACAGATTTTGCCATGCTCATGTTCGACATGGACACCAATGGAATGCTTCACTGCTCTTCATTTCTGTGCTGTCCCATTGCTGCTCAAATACCAACCAGAGATGCCTGGTCTGGGAGCAGAGGTCTGGGACATAGTGGAAAGAGTGTAGGTTCCAGAGTCTGCTGTAGAACTACACGAGCTTATATGTAAGTTTGGGCAAATGTAGTCTGACCTCTTAGGAGACGGGGGAGCTATGGTGCTGGCTCTCAGGAGGCTGTGAGTACCTTCCATGGCTGTTCTGAGCTATTTGAGCTCATGGAAGGTGTTCACCCATTGCTGAATGCTATTAACCTGGGCTGTTTCCTTGCTGTGCCCTCATTTCCAGAACATCAAAAGCTCAATCAAGTCCTGTGGTGCTGGCTACATCCATTGACTATTTCAGATGAGTCTGTCAGAGCCCAGCAGCTCCCCAAGTTGCCTGGAGTGCAGAATGCCAAAAGGAGTGCTAGTCATGCAGAACAGACAGGGAGGACCCATGACCTGCAAGTGGCCAAGGAGCTTTAGGCCTCCAAAATCGCACACAAGAATGCAGGAATATTTAATCACAGCTCCTGTGTGATTAAGGCACTGCCAACCACCAAGGAACAGAAGCAGCTTTAATGAGGGTGTCACCCATCAGGGATCAGAGAGCTGGAAATGGCTGTTAGCCTGTGACTGCCAGACCCCGTATGCGAGCTCAGATGAGCCAAAGCAGAGTCATTAAAGCCCTGTGGTCCCAAAGGTAGTTTCCACTTGGTGAGCTCACTCACCAGTCTGAGGGGGTGCACCAGGCTGCTCCTCCTGCCCCCAGACTCAGGGTTCAGAACAACTCTTGGTCTGTATTATGTAGAGAACACGGAAGGCATCTGGCACTGAGAAAATTAAGACACAAATCCAGCTATAAATAAAAAGTATGAAAGTTTGAAAACCAGCCAGTTTGCAGAAGGTGTAAAGCGGCATCAACAACTCTGTGACAGCAGCACCATAGTGGTTTACACCACTGAGGATCTGGCCCCAGGGAGCTTGTTCTCTGAATTCGCAGCACTGGGGAGATTTGCACAGGGCTGATAAATAGCACCAACAGGAAGGATGGGGTTAATGTTTGGGTTAAGCTGGTGCTTTTATTTTTAACATTTTTAATAAATAATAGTCCATGGTGATTTCCTCTGCTGACATTCAGCCTCTACTGCCATGCTACCTCTCCTGCCCCTCTGCTGAACACTCTGAGCCCAACGGCTGTTGTGAAACAAGCTCCTGCACTGGAGGGATGAAACTGGGGTGTTCAGAGCACCCAGCTCTTGTGAGGGGAACAAGGCTGGGGAAAAGGAGGCCAAGATATGTAAGTGTAGGGAAGGAAAGAATGAGACCTGGAGAAATAGGTTAAGGACATAGAAGCCCTCAGGCAAGTGTGGGATGTGGCAGAGGGGCATCTCTCCTTGGACTGTTCTTTCACATCACTAACCCCAAGGATACAGATTTAAAGGCCTGTTTCTGTTCCATTCTTCCCTCCTTACTCTTGCAAGAAAGGATTTTTTTTTCCAGAGGTATTGGGACCTCCTTTCGTGCCTAAATTTTAGCATTTGCATTTGAATTTTTAAGCTTTTCACTTGCCTAGAAACCTATTTTACCTCAAGAAATCTGAGGTCCTGATGTAACTTTTCTCTCTCTTTGAGGCCATAATCTCTAAACAGCAAAAACAACAAACCAAAAAAATCCCTAAAAAATGAAATCACAGGCAGGTAAACAGTGTCTTTAAATCTCTCCAGTGTTTCTCAAAACACTCTGATTACTCCTTCCTACCTCTTTAGTTAGGAAGCTTTCTTCAACACTTAGCATACACCTTCTTGGCTGTAAATGGTGGCTGGGAATGGCTGTGCCTCTGCAGCTGCTCTAGTTGAATGACATCTATTGCTTGTGTGTTGTCACTGTGCTGCTGGTGGCTCATGTTCTTGCAGGGGCCTCAAAAGGAGCAGATGAGCACCTCTCTCTGGAGGACTAAACTAGACTCCCAGGCTTTCATCAGCCCTGTACGGCAGCACCTAAGCAGCACTGCACGGCCCATTCTGCAGGCTCTGTGTGGAAGCATGTGCGACCCTGCCAGCTGCTGCTTGAGAAGGGTGGTGCTTTGAAGAGGACAAAGTGCTGGCAAAACCAATCTGGATTTAAGCCCACATCCAACTCCTCTGGCCGCCCTGCGGGTCTGCTCCTCCACTCAGCTGCGAGGGAGGTCGGGAGCACCTTCCTCAGCAGGCGAGAGAGGAACAGCAAAAAGCAGCAACCTCAAATCACTGCGGGACAGTATCAGGTGTAGCTCTTGGCTGCTTAACCACCCTGATGAGTACCGTTCATGTAGCTTTCAAGGCATTTTGGACTTCATTATTATTGGAGTGCCCTTCTTGCTGGAGTTTTGGATTATCCGTCTGGTTGACGTTCTCACTCTTGAGACTCTAGTTACGTGTGGCTGATTGAACTGCAGCCGTTGGCTGGCTGCTCAGCCTGCGGTCTTGCTGGGGATCTCCTGAGCCCTGCCCGGCTCGCCAAAGTAACGGGCACCTCCGGAGGCCCGGGGGCCGGAGCAGCCGCCCCTCCCGCTGAGGGGAAGGACAGAAAGCGCGAGCCCCAGGCCCAACTTTTATAGCGGAGAGGCGCCGCGTGCGCTCACGCGCCCCTGTTCCCTGTGAGTGTCTCATCCCGATTGGCGCCGGCGCCCGCGCCCTTGGGAAGCGGGAGCGGGGCCGGAGCGGCTCGCCCGGGCTAGGTGCGGCCGGCCCCCGCAAGATGGCGCCCGAGGGCGCGGGGCCCTGGCCGCTCGGCGGGGCTCCCTCGGCGCAGGGCCCTCGGAGTGGCCGGGGCGGGCGGGCTGGGAGCCGAGCCCCTGGGAGTCCAGAGGGGCGTCTCGAACCGCAGCGCGCCGGGGAGCTGCCGCGTGGCGAGGGAGCGAGCGAGGTCTGCAAGGCATTTCTGGAAGACTCTTCTTACTCCTTGAGGACTCCTGTTGTGATGACGAAGATCCCGTTCACCTGGCAGACATGCTGTCGGTGGTGGGAAGGAGATCAAACTAAGAGGTTTATACAGTTACGTGTGTCTAATCAGTGAGTCAGAAACTGAAGGCTAAACGACTCTGCATATTCACCTTAGAGCACTCTGCCAAGTACATTATTTATACATTAAAATAAGTTTTGGGTCTCCCTGTGCTCTGTGTTAGCTCCACAGCTCTCTCTCGTCCTCATTCCCAGCGCTTAACCTCGCCCGGCCAAAGATTTCTCTTGTAGTTCAAAACGGCTTCACTTTCCCTGCTGGTGAAGCAGGAGGACTTGCTGTGACCCTGTGAAGGGCAGACTGGCATTCTGTGAGCCCCTTGGACTCTCTCACCCACACACCCCAGCAGCTCCAGCTTCCTTTGCCGGACGGAGCCAGCTCTGTGTGCCTATTCCTCACACACTCACAGCATTTTTGCTCTTCTTCAACCAGTATCTTATGGACAAAGTTATTTTCCCAAGTAATAGAGATTTTCTTCACTCTTCTCAGCCACAGAGGCAATTAAGAGACTGAAGGAAGCATCTGATCATGAGGAAGTCCTCTTTCTGGGAGACCCAGCAGTAGGCTGAGCCCTGGACACTCTGCTCTGGTGCAACTCATTGCACCTTGTCTGGCTGCAGCCCAGTGGGCGCTCCTGCGTTGGCCTGGAGCTGAGGCACAACCTGACACATAAACACCCTGGTCAGACAGCTGTTTGGAGACCTCCACCTTGAAGTCCCTGTGTCCCATCTAGGACCAGACGACCTTGAGCTTTCAGCTGACAGCCCCTGGGAATGGAGTAAGGTAGAGTCCTTGCAGATGTGATGTCCAGGGCATCTACTCCCTGGAGCCCTGGGCAAGGAATGGCCTGAGCTCCAGTCTGGATTTGCTCTGATGCTGTTGGGCTTGAATGTGCTTGCCAAGCTACAGCTGGGACTGTGGACCAAAGCCAAGCTCCCTGGGAGCCATATATCAGAGCATTTTTTACAAAGATCTCTGGAGACTATCTTATCTTACATGGGTTGTCTCTGATACCTAGCAGGCCTGATGGAAAACAAGACAGTTTAAAGTAGCTTTAACACAAGCGAGGAAAAAATGCCATGCAAAAGTATTTTACTTCAGCCACTTGAGATTACTGGCTGCTAAAAAACCTCCAGCCAAGCCTGCAATCTGCCTGTCCCCCTTGAATGACTCTGGTAAGAAAGAAATAGCCACAGCTCAATGTTGTCCTTTGTGTGTGAGAGGCATTAGCAGGACTGGTCTAAACAGCAGAATGTCGCCAGGGTTGCTCAAGCAAGAGGGGAAAAACATGGGTAAATAAGAAAAAGGTTACTATGTGAGGAGGCTCCAGGAATAGGAAACGTGAGCCTTCCTACCCATCCAGTGGCGTGCCAAGAGGCTCTGCCACTTGAAGGGCAGCAAACTGCCTGATAAAGCTGCCCAGCAAAGCCTTTTCTCAGTGTAAAGGTAAACTCAGTCGCACCTTTCCTTAATAACAGAAATGTTTGTGGTTGTGCTGTTTGACATAGCTGAGCTGCTCATAGCAGCACATGATGAAATTCAGCATCTTTATGGAAAGGATTGGTCCCCAAGAATAATCCCATGTCCTGGCTTCAAAAGGAGATACCACAAAGATAAAGGGATAGGGGAGAAGCTTTCAAAAGTGCAAGTGGAGAAGACAGGGTGTTGGCAGGCACTGTAGCACCTTGTAACATTCAGTCTCATGGGGAACTGTGAGGGAAGAGGGAAAAGAGAAAAAAATAAACGAGTGAAAAGCTGGCAAGGTTTAAGAATCTATTAAAGTCAAATAAATATCATTCAAAACATGAAAATCCAGCCCAAGCACAGCCAGCTCTAAGGAAATTTCACTGACAACTCAAATATAAGACAAAAATGAGATTGTTTACTTGGCACCAAATTGTACTTTTCAGAGTATTTTCAAGTAGTAAAGAAATTGTCTAACGACAAAGTGACCAAAGAAAGAAGTGCTCTTAGCAATTCCTATCTTGGTTTGGCAAAGGACTCTGAACAATGTGAGTGCTCCCATGGACTGGACAGGCTGGATTCCCCCTGTGAGCAGAAAGTATTTCCCTGGACTTTCATGGGGTGCCACATTGGCTCACAGCTTTACAGATGTTAATGCCAGAAGCAACCATGATTATTACTTGGGTTTCAGTGTAAGTTATGAAGTTGCACAGGGCAGTTTTGTTGCCTTATGCTCTGGTTACACCGCAGGGGGAGTTTTCAGGCTGAGATCTGCATATAACTGGAGCCCACAAAAGGTTACTAAGGAAGGCAGCTTCACACATTCTTCACAGCAAACCATATATGTGAAACTGATAAAAAAGTCTCTTTCTTCACGGAGAAATCTGTAGCAGTCCATAAATGAAAAAAAAAATAAATCAAAAAGCACTTGGAAAGACATCAAAGTTTAAGCTAAGGGCCAAAAATGGGTATTTTCTTTGTAGCTCTAAAGGGCGAAGTAGCTAAGGCACAGACAGGGATAGATTGTTGCTAAACTATCTCAGAAGACCAAATGGTGGCAAATTGCCTGACTTTGGCTCTAGGAGTTGCCTGAAATGAAACTGGGGATTGGACCTATGGGTGCTTTTTGGCTTTGTGGAGCACTATGTAGCCCCTAAATGGCCATGGCATGAAAAGGGAAAACAAGTGTGATTTCTCTAAAGGAAATTCATGTTCCTCAAATTTAGTATAATAATTTGACTGTGATGATAAAAGTATAGGTAGTGGAGAAAGAAAAATCCTTTAGATTTCAAGAACTAATTTAAATTAGGCCATATTGATGAATTTCCAAAGGGTCTCAACACTCAGGTGAATGAGCATGATGTCATATCACATGCCAAATCCTAGGTCACATTGGAAGGAATGGGTTGAACACTTGGTACAGTTAGAGCATTGCTGAACTCCAGATCAGTGGTACCCGTGAAGGGAATAGATCTGGACATATGCACACAGCTGAATAAAGAGCAAGGGTCCCTGTGCAGCTCTGGTCTGAAGAGTAAACAAAATGCTAGCGTGCCTCAAGGCCGGGGTAGGAAATACTGCACTGCTACTGTATAACGTGATGGAGCTGTGACCTCTCTACCCTTGCTTAGCTCTGGTTATCCCATCCAGAAATGCACATGCTGGGAGGAAACACAATGCCTGAAAACATTCAGAGGTTGAGGAACCTGCCTCTGTGAAAACAAAGTGAGAAGATTGGGACGGTTTGTGAGGGCCCTGAGTGCACTAGTAGGCCGCAGTTTTAGGAAAATGAGGAGCTAAGAAGGAATACAGCAGAGATATACTGGGGAGCAAGGTAACCTATATTCAAGCCATGGATATGCAAGGCTTGGAGCACAGGTCAGGAAGGAAGGCACCGTTTGCATCTCTTTGCACCTGAGACATTTTTGCCACGTATCCACCAGGAGCTCTGCCAGAAAGCCTCCCTCTCAGGAGGATTTACTAGACCTTTGCTTTTGCCAAACAATTTATCTTCCTGGTTAACTTCCTAGGCCTAGGAGCCGGGGCATGCCAAGAAAGTGCCAGCTCTTGTACCAGGAGCTCCCCACCAGCATGATGTGAAAGGCCGAGCATCAATCAGCCATTCATGCACTGCCTGTTGTGACACAGAGAGAGCAGCAAAAGTAGCAACTGTTTATACATTTTAAATGTGCTACTATCTAAAACATCTAAATGGAAACTTGGATTTGCACATCTCTACTTGCTTCATCTGATTTCTCTGTAAACATACCATGCATAAAGCCCCCTCAAACTGGAAACTTCTGAACAGCTTCCAGCCTGACAAAGGTCTTTATGTGAGGTGTCCATGGATGAGTGCTGAGGCAGCTTAAGAGCCAAGCACTGTTTAAGGACAGGACAAAGCCAGCTCTGTGACTGCAGAGAGCTTGTTTGTGAACATGCTACAGGCATGAAGTCCGAGAAGAGATATATGGTGTAGTGATATATGATATATGGAACCGGTGTTGAAGGAAGCTGTTGCATCAGCATCCCCAGGTCTCTGTGGGAGGTACCTGAATTATGGTGCCATCTCCTGGGTTTGGAGCAATTTTTCAGGTGTCCTTGGGGGAATTCAGGGAAGAGTTTGTAGATGGAGTCATCTCTGAAGAAGAGCAAGAGGGTTGTGAAAGTGTAGAGAGAGGAAGGGAATTCCTGAAGTGCTGGAGTTAATTCACAGCACACTGCTCACAGCTTCACTTCATCCACTCTCCTCCAGATGTTTGTTTATAAAAGGTTCATTCAAGCTTCATTTCTTTGCTAAAAGGGTTGATACCAAAGATCTTTATCTTCTGTTTGGCTACTATTCTGATGAGCAAAATAGACGAGTGCTGCCAGAGAAGAGCCTGTTCTGTGTGCTATATTTGTAGCTGTGAGAACACAAAAAGATGTGCCTTTGGAGTATAATTGCCTGATTTCTCAGATGTCCTTCTGGATCCTGGCCTGGCAGCTAATTTCCCTATCTCCAGCTTTAATCTCCAGATTCTTCCAGTTGGGTACCCTGAGTTTTTAGATACAGGCACTGACTCTACAAGTTCTTTCTGCTCTGAAGAAATGTATCCTCATCATTTCTCGGAGTATAAACTGGAGACAGGGCTTTCTGTAAGGCACCATAGAGACAAAGCTCTTGCAAGTGTGCAGTTGAAATCCTGCACATAGCACATGCCAGAGTCTCTGTGGCCTGAGGAGCATGGATGAGAGCTACCCATGGGAAACTGTCCTGTCCCCAGCCACCACTTTTTAGGGGGACATGGACACATAGTCAAGAGAGACCTTCTGGGTTCATTTTTCTGTGTGCCCCAGCAGAATACAAGGCTTTCTGCCCTCTTTCTTCTCCTTCTCATTGTGAGAAAAACAACAGCCAAAGGAAACGAAACAAATCAAGCTGCTGACCCAGATGCAGCGATGGGGCCGGAGCAGCTTGCTGGGGCTGTGCACATGATATGCTGAGGCAGTGCTTTCCCCAGCCCAGAGCACTGAAGAGGGGCCAGAGTAAATGAAACCTGCAAGCTGAAAAATGATGCTGAGAAAACTAGTTAGCTGTCTGTGTTACACGGTGCTGGGTAACAGGGGGTGGTGATACGCTGGGCAGGCGGTGAGAAAGCTTCTCCCTCCTGCAAACAGATTAGATGTCTGCTACTGATCCGGTGTTTTTCCACTTAGCATGTACCCAGCTCCCACCTGTAAGTGTGAGGGAGTGGACAGCTGCTGCTGGCCCCAGCCAGAGGTGACCGACAGGAACAGCCAAGGAGCCTCTGTCTGTGGGGAAGAGTTAGGGACACTGAGCTCAGGCCACTGCATTCACTCTCACTCTGCAGCTCCCAGCTAGGAGAGCAGCCAGGAAGATCTTGTTCTCCCAGGGTGAACCAGGAGTGAAGATACAGGGGAGAGAGGTACAATGATGACAGAAGAAAAGACATTGCATACTGGCAGCCTACAGGAATGGGCCAGGAAATCCATCTGGAGAAAGCAGCTGGAGGAGAGAGATGTCCCATGGTGGACACCCGAGGAAGATCTGGAGGAGCATTGCCAGGACTGTGTCCCTCCTGCACAGAGTGGGATCATGCATGCCCATCACTGGGGGATGGTCCTAGAGCAAGCAAAAGATGACACTCCTGGGTGTATAACTACACTGGAGATGCCCCAGAGTGTCTTGCTAGGGATGTGCTCCAGATTTGTCATACTGGAGATGTGCACCATGAATCCCATTAAGACTGCCACCAAATGTAACTCCCTTAGGAATACATAGCCACGGGCCTGTGTAGAGTCCAGTCCTGAGGCAGCGAAAGCCGTGGTGGCAAAAGCACAACTCAGCTTCTAACTCTGCCTAACTGTGACACACCCACCCCAGGAGTGGGGTCATATCTCAGCACTCTCCACGGCTCTTCCTCTGCCGTAGAGTTTAACCCGGGCCATGAGACTCTCTGCCATCCTGAATTGCCTTTCAGGCCTAGAGGGTTGAAGGAGCCTTTAGGGCTCTGAACATCCTGTGAGTTGCTGGCTCCCAGATCATTGCCAGGGCTCACTCGGTGGGAGCTGACCTTTGAGGCTTCGAGGTTTAAGCCCTGGTGGCTCAGGATCATCACACAGGACAAGAAAATAGGGAGCAAAACAGGGGCAAAACACAAATGAACAATAAGATGTCAGCAGAGGAAGAAGGACGAAAAAATCTCCAGTGAATAAAGATGGAAAATAGTGCAAAGCAAAAAACAGATCCAAAGAAAACCTGAAAAATGGAGCTGACAGAGTTCTCATGAAAACTGTTTTGTATAAAGGGCAAACTGAAGGCAGGACACATTTGGGCCACATAACACAGGCTTTATTCTAGTGAGAAAAATAATTACAAACCAAGTACTGACTCACTCTTGGAAAAACAAAATCCCCAAAACTTTCACTGACAGGAGTGAAAGGTCTCTGAGCTTTGGTGAGGTCTGCAGATGCCAGAAAAATACCTTGCAGGGTTCAAATGAAGCTTGTCCCAGTGTGATCAGATCCAGGCTTTGTAGCAGTGGGAACCAAGCTCGGGAAGAAGGAGGAGGAGGAGAGTTTGCAATAGTCCAGGCAGACAGAGTGAGAGTGCCTTTAGGGACTTTAGGGAAGCGGTGTGCATCCCCTCTGGGCGTCATGGTGACTTCACTGGGTGAGCCTCACTGGGCCAAGCCTTGGTATCGAGCCTCCTGTCCCTGAGGGTCAGCTTTGCAAAGCTCTTGAGACAGCAGCTGCCAAAAGAGAGGTGGAGATGGTCTCCTTGGGGACACACTTAAAGAGGAGGTGTTACTCTGTGGCTTCGCAGTGTCTTCAGCTCAGCAAACGTCACAGCAAGGAGCTCTGAGGTTTTGCTGCACCACTGTCAGGAACCAGCACTGCTTTGCTGTACTTTGCCCAAGCACTGGGGTGGTGCTGAGCTGCTGCCAGCGATACCCAGTGAGGACCCCACATGTTCATCTAAAGGGATGCTCTGAAACAAGAGGGGCCCAAGCTCTCATTTCAGCCTGACAGACCCAGGGACACTTTCACAGAGAGGACACACAGGCAGGTGACATAGAAATAAATACCTCTGTTACCAGCCAAGGCTGGGCAGTGACAGGGGGAAAATCTGTTTTGGGCAAGCAAGATGAGTTTTAAACAACACACCATCCTTGCTGGGAGCACCAGGCTGAGGAGCAGCAGAAATCCCTTGTGTTTGATCCCAGCACAGTGAGATCTCTCAAAGCCCAGAGACTTGTTGCCAGTATTTTCAGAGTCACAAGTGCCCCTCTTTGCGGGTGGCAGCTGCTGTTGCTGGACAGCAGAGAGTGGCTGAAGGAAGCTATTAATTTGTTTTTCCATTGAAGTTTAAAAAAAAGAAAAAAAATCTTGCAACCGTGACCAAGAAAGGAGGCAACAGCACGAGGCAAATAAACAATCATTAGTGTGCCTCAGAGATATGTTTACGTTTTGTTCATGACAAACACAGCCTCTTGGTAGTGCAACGCTTCAGGCTAGAACTGGGGAAAGGGTGAGAGCTGGGGAAAATAGAACGAACGGAGAGGGGTGGGTCCTGTCACTGCCTGCCTGTGCAACAGGACAGCCACCATGAGCCAGCATGGACTCACTTCCAGCCAGGGAAAGTTGTTGAGCCAGAGGGTGACGGTCAGATGCAGGGTCACACTTCTGCTTTCCCTTTGCTTTTATGGTGGGTTTAGCAAAGGCCTTGCACACATCCCCAGTATCCCTTGCCAGAGTAAAACCCTTATGAGTTTGCCTTGAACAGCCATCCTGGTAAGAGAGGAACATATCATCTTTGGTAGATGTGAAGTCCAAGCTTGGAAGGGCCTACAACATTTTGCAGACATTTTGTCTTCCCACTCCCACTCAGAGCCTGGATGCCTCTGGCCTCTGTCACAGGGGCAGAGAGGTCCATCCCGCACGCAGGACATGTGTAGTCCCATCTCGGTGATCTTAGAGTAGGTGTGAAATAGGAAAGCCACCCCCCAGCATGTCACTCTCCATGTCCCCAAATGGTGAATGCACCAGGGAAAGACAGTGTGTGCTTAGCCCAGGCTGGGCTGAGAGGCAGGGATGAGGGGTGTGTGGCCAGGGCCATGTTCATGGCCTCAGCAGAGAGGTTCCTGGAGCAAGTCCCGTTTGCAGTGAAATGCTCTGCTCTGCACACCCTTGTCCCATGTGCTGGGACCCAGTCAGACAATATTTATCCCCTTGGAGATTAAATGATAAATGGTGACATCTGTAGCTCTGATCTATGTAACCTGAGTCGTATAAAACCCACCAAAAAGCTGGGCTGAGATTCCTTCCCGGGCTTTGTTTGTTTGCAGCTCTTGCCTGGTTCTGCCGGCTGCCTGGAGCACAGCACAGGCAGGTGCTGGGCATCTGTGCGCAGGCTCAGGGGACTCTCCTGCCTGGCTCCGAGTTTCCCGTCCGTGGTCTGGGTGCAGACTAAACACGAAACAGATCATTTCACTGATCTATGGGACAACCACTAGACCATTTCTGAGTGACAACATTTCCAATGACTGTGTTTCTAACCCCTAAAGGAAATTTACAGAGAGATTTGGAAAGGTCAGTGCTGGATCATTTTTGAAAAGCTGTGAGGTTTTGTCAGAGAGGCCAAATCATGGTCCTAACCAGCAGCATTCATCAAATTGCTCTACATTTCTCTGGAGAGATACTGGGCCCCAACTGGCTTGAATTCCCCTTAGGTCAAATATGTTCTTCCCCCAAACTGTAATGTCCCCTTTTTGGACGCAAAACCTTCCACTTCCTGACCTAAGCCCACGAAACATTCTTACTATACCCTGATCCTTCCTACTTACAAAGTTGTGTTTCAGTGATGAGTAATCCCTGCTCATAAACTATGTTTATAGCATGCTTTTGGATCTTATGGAATGAAAAATACTGAAACAATGTCAGTTATTATTTTTCCCATCAGTTCAGAGCAGTGAGTTCAGTCCCCTTTAGGAAACTCTTCTCCATAATTAGGAAAATGTCAGGGTAACTGTTTATCTTAATCAGCATGTCTAGAACTGTGAACGCTGTGAACGCTACAAGCTCCCCCCCAGACAGACTGAGCTTTTCTGAGATCCCTGATGAGATTTAGCGGCAATCAGAGGACCAAGGGAGGGTTGTGTAGCACAGCAACTGAGTCCTCAGCTCAGCTGCTGTTTGTGGAAGAAGGCAAAGGCAGATGAAACTGCTTTGATGCCACTGGCCTTGCAAGGAGGGTGCTTTGCCAGGCCCAAGGGTAAAAGTCCTCCTCAGCCATAGCTCCTTGTCACTGATAAGCAGCCAAACTCAAGAGCTTTGTTGCCATAGTGGACATGTTTGTTTAGGTTGCACATTCAGGAAAGCAACTGAGAACAAAGTAAAAATAAACAGGCTATATAAATGTAGGGTGTGCTGTGTACAGCCCCAGGCACCCCACCTCCAGCACTGGCCCAAGGAGCAAACAGAGACCTAGAGAAAATCATAAAGAAGCCTAACTACTGGTTAATAAAACATGAGGGTTTGAAGTTTACCTCCTTTGGCTCAGGAAACTCCTGAACTGCTGGTTGTCAAAGGCTGGATGGGATATTAGGGAAAGTGCCCATGTGTTGCATGGCCAGTTTCTTGCTCTATTTCCCTCTTTCTGCTTGCTCTCTATTAGAGAAACGGGCTGATGTGCAGCACACCTTCAAAGAGCCGTTCTCCTGCTCTTTGAAGAGTTGGTGAAGGACATAGCATGGATGAGGCCCAAAATAGGCCCCAGTCTTGGAACTTGCACAACCTAGAATGGTTCCCATGGTCATCTGCTTTCTGTGTTGTGCTGTTGGTAGGTGGGCGGGTGTTTGGGGCCATTTCAACTGGTTGTTGCAGTGCATTTCTGGTTCTCTTGCACGTGGGGACAGAGGTGCAGCAAGCCTAAGCCTTGGTGGGCTGGGCGTGTCTCACCGCCATGCCCACTGCTGTCCAAACCCTTAGGTGTGGTTTGTATCACATGGTGATTATATAGAAACAGGACAGCCACGCAGGTGAAGATGCAGGTGGCACAGTAAACCTGCAGTAGTTGATAAAATATAAATAAAACACATCAGGGTAACAAAGGGACCAGTAGAGTCCATGGCTACTGACTGTCATGTCAGCTGGGGAATGTGCCAGACTTGTATCTGTGTTCCCAGTAACTGCAGTTTTGGTTTTTGGGAGCTTTCATCAAAGCAATTAAGGGCCAAGAGCTGCACCACTTTGAAGTCTTCAACCCTTCCTTCCTCTTGCAGAGCACAAGTCACCCTCATGGGTACAACAGGAGGTGGCTGAAGAAACATGGAAATATCCCAAGCAGATGGGATTGTGCTTGTTTGTTTTTGTCTTCCTGATATCACAGATGGCTTCTGGAGGCAAAAAAGTGGAAAAAACAAGCCTGTAGAGCACAAACACTAAAAGCGAACACAGGGGTGCTTCACTTCTAGTGATGGGAGGCTGGTTGTGCTGATGGGCTGAGTCATCGCCCACTTGGTGAGGGACACATGATGGGAAAGGTGGAGGTCGAAAGGTGGCAGTTGGCCTCTCTGGACCAGCTACAAGTGGCCTTGTGGGAAAGGTGAGGCCTTTCCGATTCCAGTTTGTATGAAAAGGCTCTGGCCTCTGGATGTAGCTCGGGAATGGTGTGACCATGCCTACCTCAGGGACCCAGTGATGCTTGTGTTGTGCCAGGCACCAAACCCAGTGCTTCCATGAGCTGGTTCCACATTCTACAACATCACAGTGGCTCCTGTGTAAAGCTGTCCTTTGCCTCTGTGCCAGGTCCAGGATTGCTGGGGACTCACGAGTCCTTGCTTGGCTGATGCAGATGTATTCAAACATGCTTTTGACCCTTTTATTTTATTGCTATTTGTCTGACCAGGATAACCACCTCATTAAATCCAACCCTGCCTTGACAAAGCATTGGCAGGAAGACTGCAGAGATCAGCTTTGTCCCTGGGACAACTTAATCTGCCTTCAGGCTGTAGCTGTTATGGAATAATAAAGCTCCCCTGCTCGGATGTGCTCTACAAAAGGTCACATCCTTTCCCAACACCCTCTACAGTAGCCCTGGGCTGTTGTGGGAGGGGAAGGGAGTTCCTCTCACCACTATGAGATGTGCTTCCAGTCCCCTGCTCCCATTTCAGCATGTTCCCCCTGCCCTGCCCTGCAAGCTTTCAGGCTGATATGGTTTTGGACTGGCTCCATTGCTGGATGAGTGTTAGCTCAATCTGAACACCCACGGCCTCGCTGAGGCTGGATGGTTCTTGCTGGCCATTTTGCATGTGTTCCTCAGGTCTTGCTTCTCCCCATCGTGTGCATCCGTGCACTCTCTGGAAGATGCTGCTGCGAGGGCGGGTGAACGGTGCTGCTGCGGGTGTAGCAGAGCCTCTGATGGATTGCAAGGGCCAAGGTGTGGAAGGGGCACTGCTGTCCTGGGTGCACTTGTGTGGCTCTGTGTTGGTGTGCGTGAGGTCTGGTAAAACTGGACATAAACTGGTATTCACTCCTGTGTAGATGAAAGAAAAGAAAAGAAAAGAATAGAAAAGAAAAGAGAAAAGAGAAGAAAAGAGAAGAAAAGAGAAGAGAAGAGAAGAGAAGAGAAGAGA
>JAAGNO010007559.1:75981-86249 GCA_033439905.1 Ceryle rudis | reverse complement strand
AATCCACATTATGATGACTTGAGTACATTAGGCTGCTAGGCTTGCTTTGTCATCCTTTCTTAGTTATTTTACAACTTCGTTATGCTTTGACAGATATTTCTATTCTTTGCAACTATAATCAAACTTGAGTTGTGAAATTTCAATTATATCCTCATTTAGTGAACTGAAAGTACACCCAGGCACAGATTTTTCTCTCCCAATCAAAGTTTTGTCTCACTAAATAGTTGTGCACCAGGCCAATAAGGAACATTTTCAAAACTGCCAAACTGGCTCAGGAGCCAAGCACTATAGGAAGCCAGTGGGACTTAAGCTGCTTTAGTTGATTTAATTGTCCCAGATGCTCAGTCTATTAAAGATATTCAGACTTGCGCAGAAGATACAGGGTGGGTAGGACCTTTTCCTGACCAGCTGACTCACTTGTCTGAAATGTATGCATGGTAGTTCATGGCGTGTGCTCCCTAATTGCTTCAAGCACAACTCTCCAAGGAGTGTTCCTACTTCAGGTTTGCATAGTTTTCTTTCTTAGCCTAAATTCTCTCATTCCCAGTAAGATTTTTTTCTTGATATTAATTTGTTAAAGACTAATGTACTTGCTTCCTAAAGAAACAGCTAAATTATGTGAATTCCATACTTCAGGTTATTAATCCATTAATTTATCTCCTCTTAAGAATTTGGAGCATAAATTCAGACTTGTAGTGACCTTGGTGCCTTCAGAGGTCTGAAGTTATCTGTTAACATATTTCTTGTTCTGGTAAACTGAAGTTCTCTGTGAACTCTTAAGAAAGATGGCTTTTCTTCTAGACAGTGGGAAAGTTCTTGTAACCTGCTGCTGAAAAGGAAATGACAGAAATGTTCTGAGGTCTTAGAGGAACCTGGGATTCTCAGCCCTGTCTCAGAGGGCTAAATACCTAAAGAACCAAGGGAAGTTAAATACTTATTTTTATAATAGATACATACAGCTTCATCCAGTGGCCTTCGAACTTGTGAAAAATTCCCCATTTACTTGAGTTAGCATTACATTGGGCTTCTAATAAAAAAAGGGTGTTAATTTTAGAAAATAGGTATTTCCTTTATTGGAAGAAGTATGTAAACGAATGTTAATTCTTTAAATGAGTTTGAAGTAAGAAAACTATCATATGGGATCACTTATGGTGGTCTTGTGATTTTAGTAACTATTCTGGTATTAAGAAGAATGTTGGCACAATAAAATCCCAACCCAAATACTTGAAACAGAAATATACTTTTCTTTCTATTATTCTCTTAGTCATTTAGTCCTCTGCATGCTATAAAACTTGATAGTTATAGTTTTAGGTCTTGAATGTTCTCCTTGATTGAGCAATTAAATTCTTGCAGTTTTTTGGGCTTGTAGTCAGGCTCTGGACGTGGAGTCGGCTTAGCTCTGTTCTTTGTTGTGTTAAAGACTCCAGTGTGACTAGAGACATGTAATTTTAGCACTAAAATATAACTGATTATATTTAGTAGAGACTTGCTGTTGACTTCTATTGAAATGAGAGCTCTTTCTGCACTTCAGTTTTCTCCTCTGTAAAGTGAGAGTGATGGTATTTGCCTCAGAGGTTACATGTGGGCAAATGTTTGAAAAACATGGACATTAGTAATGGCAGGAGGCTTAGAAATCTCTGACAGAAGTTAAATGCATAGTTTCAGGGTAGAGTTTGTTATTTCTATTACAAAAGAAAAGGAAACTAGAGAGATTAAGCATGTGGCAGCTGCTGATAACATCCTGACAGAGTAATGCTGTTACATTTGTGTTTTAAGTCAATTGGAAGACTTTCTGCACGACCATGAAATAGTGCATGTCGTGTATTTCTTCTGTGAGACAGTCTGCAAAGAACAATTTTTTTCCCATTCTGAGAGAAAGGTAAATATGAGCATATGCATTCTTTTGAAGAAAATATTTTCCCTGCTGCTATTGGTTAACCATCTATGTAAGTTATTAATTCTCATGGTTATTCAATTTGGAATCCACAGATGATGCTTGAGGTTTTTAATTGCTGAGCTGATTTCAGTTGTTTAATTCTCGGAACAGTCACTACAGACAGACCTATACTCTGTACTTAATTCTGAGTACCTTTCCTCATTGATAAAAAAAAGTTGAGTGTTCTGTTCTTAGGAGGAGGGACTAATGCATGTGAAGCAAGACCACAGTGGAAACACCAAAGGGCTAAGGAGTTCTTTGATTTTACAAGGTATATTCAGAGAACCAGTTTGTGGTAAAAAGAAAGTATTTAAAAGTCTCTAATGTACGTTGTAGATGTGCTTGCTTTGATAGATGCTTTCTGTGTCCTGACTGATGAGACCAAGTCTTATGACTCTGTTCTTCCCCACCTAGACTGTACTTAGAGACGTTGGAACAAGCACACTGTGCTTTTCAGAGTTTACGGCCAGTGCTGTGAGTTGTGAGGGCCCAGCTCGGGTTAGTGGCAACCAAGTGTCTGGGTTTTGTCAACTGGTACAGCATTTATTTCACAGAATGCTTCGGGATCAGCATCTTACAGCCTTTATTGTCAGAATATTTAAAATGTGTACATCCCTAAACAGCAAGAGTAAGATACCATAGAAACTACTTATTTGTTCTTTTAACAGAAACTTTTTCTGTTCGTATCCAGCTTTGGGTATTTAAACTGAAGTCTCTTCCTCCTTCTCCAGAGAGCATTTTAACCTTCAAAACAGTATTTTGCAGTTTATACAGCTTGTTACAACATGTAAATGTTAACAAAAAAGATAAATACTTTCTCATTAATAAAATGAGCTATGTAGTGAGAAGTATTGCCTCAAGGTAAATCTTAAATTCTACAAACTGAAAGTTTTCTACTGAACTTTACTTTTTGTAAGAAACCGGAGACCATTCCTTTCTGCAGGTAACTGTAGCTCAGATTCCCCAAACTTGGCTTCTGGCACTGATACCGGCTTAATAGGAAGTTATAGATCAGTAGTTTCAGCTTTGTGCCCTTGTTTCACCTGCCTGTAAAGTGGAAATTATAATCCCCTGTCTTTGAAGATTCTCTTGGATTGTAAAGTGCTTGAGGCTGGAACTGATTGCTTCATGTGCTGTGCTTTAGCCTACAGAGCAGTCACTTCTGGATGGGAAGCTGAGGTTCTACCTGGTTAAAAAAAATTAATAAACATTGAGACTTTTTAATCACTTTGCTTGTTTTTTTAATCCTTCTGGCATTTTCTTTGATTAAAAATATAAATATTGCAAGGCTTTTCTCTTTAACAACGTGACAGGTCCATGCTATTGTCATGACTGAGTCTGAAAATGCGTGCTCGTGAAGCTGAAGTTACCAGGTGCTGCTAAGAAACTGTCTTGTCACTGTTCTGCTCTGTTGTTTAGTGTTTCTTTTTAGTGTTATGTAAACTTTGTAAGACAGTCCTGAGTCCCAATTATTTGTGTTTTAACTTATCCCAGAATGCTATTAGTTATTATTTAGTATGCTAATTGAATACTGCCAGATGAGACAAAAATGAACATACAAGGTGCAGGAGAGTAGGAAATGCATTCTTTGCTTCTCAGACTGCACCCAGGAACAGCTGTCCACATTTTCCTGGGGTCCACTGACACAAGACTGGGGTCTACTGATGCAAGCGCAGAGATGATGCAGGTGATCATGTTATTTTAGCCAGGAGTAGCTGTGGCATTGCTTGTGCTAATCCAGGGCATGCACTTTAACACATCATGTCACTGCACTTGGCAGAGGCCAGAAACCTTTGTTCTTTACACAGCAGGAGACAGAAATGACAGTTCATGCTGAGTTGCAGAAATGTATATTGATTTATTTATTTCATCCGTGTATTGAAAGTGATTGGATTATAATTTACTGCCAATTTTTTTTTGCTATAAATAAAGTATATGTGCCTCTATGCAAAGTATCTTGTGCTAAGTAATTTAGGAACTTCTGGTAGTAATTGTTTCTAAGTCTTAGAGGAGTTATTTGCTATCACATTCAACATTTATTTGTAGCTCATTCTTCTGATTAAAAGTAGCAAAGTCAGGAAAAAACTAATTTTTAAGCAGGCAGATACTATAGTACTTGGTAACCACCCCTTTACTGGTATTTTTTATTTGCTTGCTCTTTTGTCCTCCGTAGTTTGTGTTACCATTTCTAAATATAGTCTGTTACACACTTTTCCATGGATTACAAGAGTACGAGTTACTGTATAACATTATTCCTTCTGTTTCAGCAGGATTTAACAAATAACCCACTGATTAATAACAAATAAAGACTCAGTCAAACAATGACAAGATACTGCCGTGGTTTAACCCCATCTGGCAACTAAATACCACACAGCCACTCACTCACTGCCCCCAGTGGGATGGGGAGAGAATCAGGACACAGTGTTTCAGGACTGTGTTTGTATGCTGTATTTTGTGTATCTTAAGCTTTTTGTCCAAGAAAGCTGAGTTATGACAAAGATGATTTTACAGTTTATTACCCAAAAAAAGTTCTCCGATTTCCTTTACTATTATTCATTTGCATTGCAAACATTCAGCTCTTCTGTGAATACAACTTTGTACTCCTGGGAGCACTCTTTTTTTTCTGAAAACACATTGGAATTGTGTTTGTTAATTTACGTGACATCAGAATTGTCTCTGCTAATTTACCGGGCAAACAAACTGTGTATCTTTATGCAGAAGGAAGAGAGAGAAGTGTGAAGCGTAAAGGACTGCTGCCTCAGAGCTGTGTTGCCATAGAGCTGCTAAGGAGGAAAGAAACTGCAGCATGGATTTCTTCTGCTGTGGAAGGTAAGATGAGGGCACAGCAAAGACTGTAGGAGGGGGAGGGGAGGCAGAGGGAGGGAGAAGAGGAAGAAAGTCTGCGTCCTTGCTGTCTAAAAAAGGAAATTCAGTTCCAGTGTTCATGAGCAGAACTGCTGGTGCAGAAGAACAAAGCTATCTCAGTTGTTTAGGGTAGCAAGAGTGATGAGCAAGCAAGCACACTCCCATGCTTTCAGGAGGAAATACTGCAAAGAAAGGAGGGAGAAGAAGAGTGACTTTATCATTTAGAAAATGCTTTTGCTCCTTCAAGATAGCTGCTTTTTGATACTACTTTGGCATGAATATTGTTCCCCTGGGTAAAGACAGCTTTGAAGAAAACAGGTAGATAAGCAAGAAAAAAAAAATGGTGCTAAAAAAATTCAGCATTATCTCAAGCTGATGAATTCTGTCTATTAAAATGTGTCAGTGGTTGCGTTCAGCTGTGCAATGCTGAGAAACCTTTCAAAGGGCAAGTGAAATTATGTTTTTTTGTGGTAAGATTATTAAGATGAATTGATTTGTTATCAACCTTTATCAATGATCTTTCATCTTCTTTTATCTAAGATGTCTTTTGAGAGAAAATGTATAATAAATAACTGAAAAGTAAATACTAGACACTCAAGAATACCAAATGCAGTGCTAGCATCAGACATGCTTTTTGTGAAGTCTCTTTAATGGAGTGAGCTTTGCAGAATAAGGCTCTTCATGATCACTGCAGAATTATCCAAAAGCTGCTGCTGCTGGTTTTATATCTGTCTAGCATATTACATATTGCAGCTTTTTACTCTCCTTCACCTGCTCCTTTTCTCATCTATTGGCTCTTTCTGAAGTTACTGAACCACATGCCCTGCACAGCAAGCCCAGCACAGCTGCCATGTTTGCATAGTGGGGCCTTGAAGAGAATGAAACAGCCTTTAGAGGCAGTGATAACACTGTCTTAACTATGTAGATACCAGTATGTAGATACTGCTTAACTGTCTGATTGCTGTGTAGTTGAGTGTGCTTGGATGGAACAGCCCTTCCTCACAATTTCTTGTTTTTCACTTGATCATCATTTATCAAATGCTGTTGGACTATTTCTCTTGGAGTCTGTCGTGAAGACTGGGTCAGAATTATCACTTGTCACTCCTGTAGTGACTGAGAATCAGCAATTCAAGCTGTAAATAAATACAAGTATAGTAGGCATTCAGATTTATTTGTTTTTTTAACATTACAGTCTCTCGCTGTGAAATTGTTATTCTCTGTGATTATAGCACGTGTACATTTCCCAGTCCTGAATGGCACTGTGTGAAGTATATTGATTATGAATACATCAGTTGCCATTTCAAAGGTATGTTGTGAAGAATTGGGATGTATAAGCATAGTTTTACTAGTCAGAATCATTTTGTGACTCAGACTCATTTTGTCAGATTAGCTGCAGACAGTTTTTCTGCAGTCTTAAGAACCATTCTTTGTTTTTACTGTAGTTCCCAATGCAGTCAGTGTTTGGTGACATCCTGCTAAGATTTTCGTGGCTCCTTTGAAGCAGCACACGTGAATATCTGTGTTAATCCATGACTGAGGCAACCGCTGGTGGTACAAGTGGGTGTAATTTAGTTCAATGTCATCTTCTGCTCTGAACAATTGTTAATGTTTTGCTGGAGTGAATAATTTTGTTAAGACTGAGTTCCACAGAGCATTAGGTGCTGCATTGCAGAAGAGTTCACTCAACTTGTGGATCAAACTAGTTTGGGTTCCACAGAGATCTGGGGTGATTATTCAAACAAGTATGACTGTATAATAAACAATTCTGCATAGAGTAACCGTTCAAGAAGGAATGGATGGTCCCTATGCAAACAAAAATTTAGTTGTCTTAGATAAATATTTAGCGGAAGGTTAGTGTTGCAGTCAGTTAAATCTAGTTCTTCATTGAGAAAAACAGGCAGCCAGAAGCACAATGTTGCTAATTGACAGCTTATTCTTACAAGTTTGCAAATAGCCTGTATAGTCATTGTTTCCAGTTGATGGGGACTAATATGTATTTACAGTGAAAAAGAGAAGAGCTATAGTAGTGCTAACACAGAAATGTCTTGGCTGGTTAACTGTGTCTGGTCTGTGGAGTGCAGATGCATTATAACCTTCATTTTCCTATACTAGATAGTCAGCTACAACCAACAGTTCTATCAACTTCAGTGAAAGTTTCAGAAGCATTTTTGTTTTTTTTCTCGTAGAAAAGTAACTTAATCTAAAGGTAAACAAAGAAGAGTAGTTGTTTGTAAATCTGCTAGCCTGCCCATGTGTTTGCCCAGACCTCTGAAGAAAGAGATGATCTTGTGGCTTATGTTTGTTTTTCCTGTTTCTTCCATCTGTTTCGTATTGTGGGAGTGGTCAAGAAAATAAGGAAATTTGGCTAAACATTGCCCGGGACACTTTAATCTCTGTATTTAAGTCAGGAACAAAGTTATTAAGCCACTAGTGCTGCTGTGGTTAGTGCCAGGACCTGCAAGAATTCCTGAAATGTCCTAAAATATAGAGCTATTTTGGGTGTTAATGCTTGCAAAGAGGTGTTGCACTGCTCAATGTCCATCTCAGCCTCTTTCAAGTAGTGTCAATTTTCTGCACCACAGGCTTTGGCTGAGTGCTGTAAGGCCTGATTTTTAGAAATGCTGAGTGCCTACAATGCTATTTAAAGTTAATGGGAGCACAGGCTTCTCAGCACAATTTAAAGTCAAAACCCAGGCCTCTGTGCTCAAACAAGAGAGTTTAGCGGTCACGGGACTGCTTAAGTGATCACTCTGAAGTCTAGATACTTTCTGGAACTCATTTTTTCTTTGTTTTTACAAAGCCTCTTGCCAATATGTGATTGATTATGGACAAGTTGAGATATGTCCCATTATAGCCCTTTATTTTTATTAATTTTGTGAACATTGCTACTCTTTTAGTTAATTAACAGCTGGTAGAAGAACTGGCACATGAGCAAAGAGCATTCAGTTATAGTAGATTTAGTTCTCTGTGATGTTTTATGGCATTAATCTTTTTTTCTACTGGATTGAATGGCAAGGACTTAACTTCTGCTGACATGCTTAAGGGTTAAAATAAGAAACAAAACAATGTTCTTTTATTGTTTAAATTTCTTTACATGTGTCTGGTGGATTTTTCAAGGTACCGAAATACAGTGTTTTGGGCATTTAGGTCAAAGTCTTTCTTTAAACATGCTACAGCTCCCCCTGTGCTGCTGCTGGGTATCATGTTCTCCTCTTCAAATCAATAATCCTCCATTCTTGTCTACCCCAAATATTGTGCCTTTTTTTTTTTTTTTTTTTTTTTGGTAGTAATCTAAGTTTCAGTTAAAATTATGGCCCTCCTGGATACAAGGTGCATCCTTGTTCATTCCCTGCTTAATCAATTTTGTTTGTTCACTCCCTTGTTTTTCACTCACACAATTATTTTCTTGTTTTAAGCCAAGAGGTCTATTAGAGCTCCTGTAGTAAGTACAATGAGTGGAAAACAGAGTCATCCACTGAATTCATGCAGGGACTTCTCATAAAAGATATTTTAGATTCAGGCTCTTCAGTTTTAAAACAAATGTACTTCTTTGGCATGACTGGATTCTGTGGGGAATTCTGATTGTGACTCATGTTGAATTGAAGCAGCAAGGTTTGCTCTGTGAAGACAGTAGTTTGGTGCCTGATCTTCAACTCACAGATCAGCACTATCAGTATTCATGGCAGAAGAGAAATAATAAAATCTCTGTTAGGTTCATAATTCCTGTTACTCTGTACTGATAGGAGTTACTCCTTTGGAGTTTATGTTTGCGTTTTCACTGAGCAGTAGATTGAAGCCAGTATGGGAAGAGCAGCAATATTAGTTAGTACTTATTGTGGGAAGATGCCTTACCCAATTAGGAAAACCTTCACTCTTTCCTCCTTAAAGCAGCCTCCTTCTTATTTTAGAATGCAGTAGAAGCATTTTGTTATTAATTACATTTTGCCAAATGATCTTCACTTAATGCTTAATTAAAGCTGCAGAAGCTGAATTATACTAATGTAGTCCTGTAAACAAGAGACTTACCTGGTGATGGAATTGAAAATATCTATCCCCATTGTGGTTTTTAAGAATATTTGAGGAATTTGTACACTGGATTTGGTACAGCTCTGTCTATGTGACAATGGCCATGCAGTGTTGTCATTCCCGGTTCTGTAGCCACTTAGATGCATTTTATCCTCAGAGCTGATATTCCTAAACTGGGAGCAGTTGTCTTGCTGACTGAGACACCCAAGAAAACAAGGAAAGAAATGGGTTCTTTTGTCTTACCAAATGCCAGTGGTCATTTTCAATTCTCCCCATATTCTGTTGTCAGGTCTCTGCACATCACTGTCCCATGGCTAGTTACTCTACGTGTAGCATTACAGGATGACTGCAATTGCTGAGCGTGATTAAAAAATCATGTCTGAATTATAACAAAAGTCCAATAGGCCATTCATAGTAAAGCTGAGGAATTTTTCATACATCTGCTAAATTACATATTTTTGTCCCATCTTCACAGATGGTTTGAACAAGACAGCACATTAAATCCAGACATCTGCAGAATGGCCATCAGGTGGCTCTGGATCTCAGCAGTTTCATGAACAGAGGTTTAATTCAGACATATTTTCATACCCTAGACTCCACTTCTAGTTCCTATTATCTGTATCAGTAAGAATGCAATTTGTCTTGTGCAGGACTAGCTATTATTTTTTATGTTCCTGAAATTACACTTAGAGCATTTTTTTATGCACCTTTCTCATGGTAAGTAACTGGCAAACTTTTTATGTTCTATTGGTAGAGCTTAATATATAAAACAGATTGCACAGATGTGGCAGGTTTATCTGCAGTGTTACGAACCCAGAAGAAAGGCGGAACGTTGGGTTTACTAACCCTTTCCTGGCAAGCACAGCCCTTTGGTTTGGAGTTCGTAAAACCCCCTGTGGTAAAATATCTGCCATCTGCTGGCCAAGGAGAAAAGTACTTGGTAAGCACTGCTGTGCACTGGGTAGAGCGCTCCAGCATCATTCCAGCAACAGGAGAAACTGGTAGTTTTGCAGAGCCCTTCAGCAGCAGATTTGAAACAGGCCTTGTCAATAGCTTTCTGACAGCATATTTTTTCTGTCAGAAAGTGCTGTTCTGTTTTAATTAAACCTTTCTGTGGGAACATGTCAATGAGAAATTGAAACGTTCCATTCTAAAAATATCAGAACATTCTGTTTCAAAATTTGTAGACTGAAACGCATTGATTTTTATTCCAGAATGATTCTTTTTTTTTAAGTAATTATTTTTGTGTATTATAAAAACAAGAAGTCAAAACTGAAACTGTCATCTTTGTATTAAACATTAATGAAAGCTCACATCATCACTATAGCACGTGGTAACTTCAAGGCAGTCAAGAATCCAAGAGTCTTGGCTTTTATTACCCTGCGCTGACCACTCAGTCTATCTCACTACTTGTGGTCGTGTATGTGTGCTCTGGAGAGAG
>JAAGNO010007559.1:49986-75881 GCA_033439905.1 Ceryle rudis | reverse complement strand
CTTGGCTTTTATTACCCTGCGCTGACCACTCAGTCTATCTCACTACTTGTGGTCGTGTATGTGTGCTCTGGAGAGAGAATATGTCAAGAGTGTGACCATTGTTTCATTCAGATGAGGGAGATCAGAGATGGGAAGAAAATTCTGCTTTCTCATCTTTGCATCTTTATTTCTTTTCTTGGAATTTTACATGAATGACTTAAAATGTTACAGTAATTTAAAGAAAAAAAATATTTTGAACTTGTACACCTTTTGATCATACAGCATACACAAAAATTTCCCAGTTATAGCCAAAATCATACCAGTCAATATTCAAAAAAAAAAGAAAAGCAGCAAACAACGAAAGATAACTCTCACGGCTTTCCTTTGCCTAGCTTTATAAATTTAGCACTTGTGATGTGCTAAAAAGAAAAGACAGGCTTTGCATTTTATCCTGCAAGGAAAGGAATGAAAGGAAAAAAAGTCAGGATTCAATTAGTGATAGATCCAGGAGTCATTATTTTTATATCTTTCCTTAGAATAGAGCTCTAGCTAAATTGTATGAATTCTTAAAGCTTGGTAATTTTGGTTACAGTAAGAAAGGAAATACAGTGATCCTGATTATAGGTCACCAATCATGACAGATCATTATCTATCTATCTATCTAGTATATACCTATATGGCAGATGATTACACTGTATTAAAGAAAAATGTTTAGATGCAGATAATTAAGGTGAATTTATACTCACAGGGACAGTTTCTAATGCCGGATTTCATGACTTTTAAAATATAATTATAACGTATCTTTTAATGCAAATAGAAAAAATGAAGAAAAAATTGCACAGGCAAAATCATGGTGATTCCCCCTCAGCATGGCTTATCAGAAGGGCTGGGTTCTTTTGCTGACAGTGTGTTTATCTACCGTGTGAGCTGAGGAAGTAGCTGAACACAGAAGGTTGCTCACCTCTGTAGGACCCAGGCACTAGGGAGGGGAAGTGTGTCTGCGCTGTCAGGGAATGTTTAGATTCAGGAAGTATGAGTTCAATTATGAGATTTGTAGGGGACTGTCCTGTCATGATTGGAGAGACCCTTCTGCGCAGGTCTTTTGCTTTTTATCTTTGGTTTTACCTCCTCACTCCAGTTCCTCTCCTTTTTTTGCTCCTTGGTCATGCTACCACCACCCACAATTCTCCATCCTATTCACTGTTTGTTGCTGATTTTTTTTGTTCTTTTCACCCTGTCCATATCGTTCCACCTTGCCTCTGTCCTTCCCACTTCTAAGTCTTCTGAGCTTTCCTTGTAGCTATCTTTTCTTTTAAGACACTCATGGACATTTTTGCTAAGCTCTTCTGTTCCTGTTGATCCATCTGTTTTGCATTCTCTAAGTAGTCTTCATCTATCTAGTTCTTCCTTGCCAGTGAGGTGATGGCAATAGAAGCCCAGTACACACTGACAGCTGTTGAGTGCATAGTCTTAATGCCACACCAATCCCAGCAACTGGGATGAACAATTTCAGGGAATGTCCTTTCTGCCTCTGCAGCGGTTTGCAGGATACTGTGGTTTCAAGCAATGTGGGCTTTTACATTGTGAATCAGTGAAGTGTTGCCATTTGTTGCACCTTACCTTTCAATAACCTTTTACCAGACCAAGTAGCAGTTCAAACTGGTGAGCTGATCTGTCATTAAAGTATTTATTTATTTCTGGGTGTTTTATCAGCTGAATAAGTTATTGGATCTATGCAGAGGGAAAACATATTTTAATTTGCCAGAAGTATTTGGTGCTTTTTAGCTAATGTATCCCACCAAAGACTCAACCTTTGGAAGGTGTCCAGAACAGAAAATTCAGTCCAGTCTCTAAATTATGAGTAACCTAATAATGCAAGAAGGCAGACAAATTTTAGGTTACTCAAGTGTTTGCACTCTTGTCATCTGATATGTAGCATTTGTGCACCTCTGCCACATGAAAATCTGTCAATCATACTGTCTCTAATGAGTAGTTAACATAATAGGCATAGGGAATAATAAAGCTGCATTATTTAGGATTCTCTCAGCTGTCCCTGTTATCTCATTCAACAGAATAGCCTACTGGTGGTAATATTATTTTTTTAAAAGAAATTGACAGCTAAACCAGGATCCTTTATTTGATTTTGTTCTTTAAAAGATACACTCCAGTAAATTAGAGAAATATTACTTCAGATATCTAAGAAAGGCATCTTTGCTCTAATCTTACCCGTATTTGGTTGAGAATCTTCATGTAATGTACAAAATTTTTTTTGTGTCATTTTTTTAAATTTAATACAGGGAGATTTGATGCAGTGATTCACTTTGTGCTTATAGCAACTTGAGGCAGAAGAGATACAGTTTTATTTTCTGCAGCAGAAGAATATTGACTTGCCAGTTCCCTTTACTAGACTGGCTCTGAATCATTGGTGCCATTGCCTGAATTATATCTTTGCAAATATATGCAAATACAGTATTGCCATATGGTCTTAGGTCCCCAGAAGTACTGGTGACCTCCTTGAGGATCTCAGGTAGCAGAATAGGAGCTTTTGCCTCTTCACATTTTATACATTTCAAAAGACAGTATTTTTCATATTTTTCTATGTGTAACTTCTGAAAAGGATCCTACAATGTTTGAATTATAGTAAAGCATCTGAGAGTTCAAAGTCTTTGTCCTGGGGAGGCGTTGAGTTTTCTGTTGCAGAAGGCAAGAGATCCTCGTTTGTGAATTCTCTGGGAAAGCTGGGAAAAGGTGGAAGTTCCATAATTCGTTTCCATGGTTTTCCAGGACATCTAGGGAGAGGAGGTTCTGGATGATCTGGCAATTAAATAAAGAAGTATCAGGAAGAATTAGTGGTTCTGCAGAGGTACTGGTTTCCTAAATCACAACCCCTGGATTTTTAACTAACTCTGATACTGTTTCAGAGCTGGATGATCAGAGGGGTTTGTTTTGGTTAAAAACCTTTCCATCGGACTCCTCAGAAGATTTAGGGTTTGGATGCTTATGTTTACCATTTTTACTGTGTTTTTTATGCCCACACCCATGGCCAGTTCTGTGCCCACAATCAGTTTCACGCCTATGCCTTTTGACAGACTTATGATCCTTTTTTATATCCATGCCCATGTTTATGCTCAGGTTCACCGTCACCTTCTGCTTCCTGTCCACCATCCTTTCTCGTTTCTTTGCCAGGACTTTGCCTTTCTTCATTTTTATCAAAGCATGAAATTTCATTTGGCTTGGTTAGCAAAGCAACACTTCGGAAAGGTGTGAATCCAGGCGGCCGTCTTAGAAGTGTAGACTAAAAAAGATTGCAATAAAACCCATATTTGTTACATGAACAGGAACAATAGCTTCAGATTTGGGAACTTCAGAAGTTGGCTTGTTGCAGTATGTGAGTCATTTAGCAAAATATATTACTATATTTTTTTAAAGTAAATGAAATAATTATCTTTTCTATCTGTGATAAGCACGGACATAAACATCTTCCTAAATAACTCCAGAGTATTTTAACAGTTATATGTTAAAAGACAATTTATATATCACTGAAATTTTTCCAGTTTAGCATGTGGATGATACTGTAGAGAGGAAAATGTTAATTTATGAATACAATTGATTTCTAGGACTAAAGGTCCCTGTACTTGTTAAAGTATAACACTGATGAATACAACCAGTTTATGCTAAAGGCTAACACATCACTGAGTAGTCTCAATTCCAGACTATAAAAAAGATCTGGGTTGTTTTCTCATATGAAATGTAGCTATTTGGTTTTGGTTTTTTTGTTTCTAGATTAGACATGCATTTCATAAGACTGCGTAGAAGTAACACGTATATATTAAAGATGATAATATGAAACATTAAGTTGTTATTGAGTAATCTCCTTTTCCCCATCTCTGTTCAACTGGAAACCAAAGACTGAATGCGTGGTGCACAGCCACTGTCCCGCACTGGTTTCCTTTCTGTCCACCAAAGTGTCTGATCACTGTGTAGCTGCAAGTCGCAGGTGGGTGAGATGGAGCTAAATTTGAAAGTTGATGTGCATACAATATTGTAGCGAAAACAAAGAGGAGAAACATCTATTATAATATATATAATAAATAGGTAGTTAAGAAGGTGCTGAACACAGTGAAGCTATTGATTATGAAAACAAGTTGACCAATCTCATGTTATTCAATGTATCTTCTCTTCTTCATTGAGAAACATGAAGGTTCCTGCATTTATTATAAACCTGCAGTCATCAGAACTAAAACCATTCTGATAATAATAAATATTTATATTCTATTCTGAATTTTTCAAACACCCATCTTCAGGGCTAGTTAATTGTGGAGGTAGGCAGCGAGGAAATGGAAAGATCGTCTTGCAGAGATTGACAGCTCATGGCGGGAGATCTGATACTCCACTAATATGAACAAATTCACAGATGCTTTTGAAATCTGTGAGGTATAATTATTGTGTTGCCAAACACATTTTTGTCTCAGATTTTAAACCTAGTATGAATAGTAATTCAAAGGAGCTGATGAGGCTTGATACTTCAGAGTTTAATGGTAACACAAAGGAGCAGTCAACAGGCAGAATGTTCTCTCTGTCCTTTGGATTTCTGTAATCATGGGATTGTCCACTGGCCCATCTCGTGGGGAAACTGACTTCCATGGGACAAGTTGCTGAGGGTGAGAGGGAGGAGTGTGGCATCACTGAGATTGTTAAAAGAGCTATAAGTTTCCTTATTTTTGGTACAAAGCATGGGAAAATTTGGAATGGATAAAGAATTTAATGACTGCCTTTGTTCTATTCTCTACTTGTGATGATGCATAATGAAGAAGAATCATACCAGTGAGCGTTCTTGAGAGCAGTTAACCTGGTGAAAGATCTTGTTTTCCCAAGGGATCACGTGAATATGTGCTTCACATGACAATGGTACCTGTCAACAAAACAAAACACATTAAGGGAACAAAATAACAGACACAAAGGAAGAGAGTTGTGCCTGAAAACAAATGAAAAAACAAACAGTGTTACAAACAGTGACAAGTGTCCTCCTTGTTGAGACAAAGGTTTGTTGAAAGAGGAAAAAGAACTCTGGATGTAATTTTAGTGAAGTGTTTACAATTGCTGGTGTAAATGAATGTGCCCATTAGGAACACTGCAGTTGGCAACATCGTCATTACTTACACTGTCTGATGTGGCTTCACAGTATTCATTGAGTTTTTCGAACTCTGCCTTTGAGCAGTTTGTCTTCCGGACTGCAAATTTTAAATGGTAGTTTTGTCCTGAAACCACCTGAAAAAATAGGAAGAAGGCTTTCTGTGGTGAAGGCATTTTATTGAAGAGGGTTCACAGGAAAGATGTTTTTCTACAACCAATTTTTCTCCAATCTACTACTTATATTCTAGAAGTCCTGACCACTGGGACAACATATGTTAAGAAAAATATCAAAATATTTAGCAGAAAATCTTTCTGCTTCTAATCAATTTACTTACTCCCTTACTCCAGTTCCCATTCTCAAAAATTCCAGCACTGAAATTGAAGGAAACAGAAAGTTTGGAGCAATATTAGGCCCAGAGTTTTGGCTTTGTTTTATTGGATGTCTGTAGTAATTTCATTAATAACAAATGAAATCATTAGAGACACTGCTGTAGAGAGCCAAATATGATGCAAGAAAAGTGGAATGTGAGTAGAATGAAGTGTGTGATGAACAGGCTCAGTTGACAATGAACGTGTTTTCCAAATGCATTAGGGAGAGAAACTGTATGGGTTCAAGAATGTGCCTGGTACGAGCTTTCTTAGTGTTTTTTGCAGAGCCCAAGATAATATATCTTACTTCACAGGCTGCAAGCAAAACTTGAAATTCTGTCTCTTTTAAGTCTATTTTAAAAATGAATGCATGTTAATATCAATCATGATATGAAAAGTGAGAAAGAAGAAAAAAGTTTGAATGAAGAAAAAAACATTTAAAAGAAGTAAACGTTAGTAAGATGTGAGCTATTTGGAAAAAACCTCTGGTGTGCTTTTTGTGCCTTGTCTAGTGGTACCCCTCATGCTCAGAAGTTGTTGACAAAGTCTTTCCTGAACTTTTCTCCCCTGTCTTATTTTCATTTCTGTCCTAAACCTCTGGTTTTGCCATGTTGGGACAGTAAACAAGACAAATGCAAATGCTGACCAATATTATCCTCTTGATTCCTTTATTTTCTGGTTTTGCTTTTATCTGTTTATATGAAGCTATGCACAGGTGTTCCCTCGTGAATCTGGAATCAGTATATAAATTAACAGATTTCTAAGGGAAATTGGGAAGCCCCATTTCTTGGAAATTAGAGCTGCCACAGGGTGGACATACAGAGTATTGGTGTGGTGGGTTAAGGGGGTTGTTTCTACTTTTCTACTTTTAAAAGTCTCAGGTATGTTACAAAGGCTGGTAAAAATTGGGGTAGATACACAAAAAGCAGATACCCTAAGTCAACCTTTTCCCCATGCTTTTAAAATCACAGTGTGTTAAGAAAAATTAAAAGAATCAAGAGATGGAGATTTTTTTAAATAACTTCTGAGTGCAATCCAAGATGGATTAAATTTTGCAAGAAAAAATGCATGGATATTTCAGTAGCCACATTTATCAACACCTAGAGAAAAACATTATTCAAATCTAAATACAAACTTGAGCTAAGATTCAGCTCAGACCAGTAACACTGCCATGTCTGTTCCTCATATCTGTGGTATATCCCAACCTGAACTGTTGCTGATTCTATTTGTCCATCTTTGTAGTAGAAATCGTCATTGCTCTCAGAGTTATACTTCTCCATGGCAACCTTCAGTAGTTCCTTCAGTTCTGGACTGTCTTTTGGGACAGCCTTTCGACAGCCAGTGTAAGTGTCTTCTGCTGCAAGAAACCAACAGATTTCAGATCTAAGGAACAAAAGATTCAACATAGATAAAGGCTGGGAAAACCAGTTAGTTATAAAGCCCTGCCTTCTGGAATGCTTCCTATTTGGGAACATCATATGAACCCAAAATAACATTTGAGTTTTCTATGTTCAGCATTATCATATCTTGGTTATGTACAAGAGCACTGCATCAGCACTTACTGTCACACTGGACACTCAACAACAGTTTTCTCATAGAAACAAGAATTGTGTGTACCTATTGCAGGTAGGTAGCAAATAAAGAGAGGGAACATCTACACTTCTGGAAGGACCTGAATCAGGTGAAACAGGAGGTACATGTTATTGGCAATGAATGAGTGTGTAGAAGAGTATCGTTATCTTGAAGAAAAACAAGTCCGAATGGGTGAGAATACAGCACTTACTACATGGACTAGTACTGTACTCTCTGTTCTAAAGCTCTGGAGCTGTGACAGTCTGTGTCCAAGTAGATGGCTGGGGGAAAAAGTAACAATAAGAAAACAATTTGAGAGTTCCTAATGAATTATAGATTTTAAATAATTTATTTACTGGGCGAAAAAAAAGGGCCTCTAACATATCAAATATAAGTATAGCCATGCAATATGAAAAAGTACTGCTAGTATATCAGTAGGTGAAATACCAGTTTTGGACAAAATCTTAAAAGTCCTCACTTCCTTTGCCTTTCAAAAGAATACGTTGTAGCTCTTTGGAAAGTTAGAAGCTGTTACTTCTTTAAACAATAGGATATTAACTCCCTTGTCATTGTGGTGGAAAATGAATTAATTTTTGCAGGACAGTTACAGACTTTGAGTTTGTATCTGTTAATCTCCAAAGGAGAGTCAGCAATCAGCTCCATGTCATGGAACTAGAGCAGTATAGAAATGGTAAAATGTAACTTTCAACCGCTTATGAAATACTTGTGGGAAGTGAAAAAGCTCTGTGTAATATTTCATTAAGAGACAGTGCTTTTTTGTTCCCAGAAGCATTGCTTTCTCTTGTTTCTATCTGTTTTCATCTCTTGCATTTTTGTCTTTCTTTACAATTGTAAAAAGAAAAAAAGAAAAATGCAGAACTTTTAAAATTACAAGTGTCTGTGACATACCTGGAAGCTTGCACTGGTTTGCGGTATCTACGATCTGCCCCTGAAGGTTTTCATATGCCTTGGCATCACATTTACCTATGCGCTGCAGTAAAAAAAATCAAACCACCTCCTTATTATTTAGAAGAAAATGAACAAAGTTGCATCCCAATACCTTCCTCCTAACCGAATGAGTCAAGCATAATGCTAATTCCTCCTTCCTTCTTTCAGTATACTGGGAGTAGGAAACCTGACAGGCAGTCTGCAGAGCCAATAAATGATTGGGGTTGAAAAGAATCACTCAGAGAAAATAAAACCATAAAAGAGAAGCTAAATGATCTGTTTGTATGTGTTCATTGCAGGAGGAAATTGTGAGGTTTACAAGCTGGGTTTTATGGAGAACTCACTGGAATTTCTGTCTTAAACTGTAAAGACCGAAAAGATTACGCAATTAAAAAATCAAACATTTCCGAGTTACTTGTATTTCCTCAGGTGTTCTAAAGGAACTGTGGTGGATGACTTCCTTGAAATTGCCATGATATCTTAGGGCTGGAAGAAAGCAGGTGTTGATGCTACTCTGTTCTAAAAAGCGTATAGACCCATAAAGCTGATGTCTGTACCATTCAAGTGATTAGAAATGGTAATAAGGAAAGAACTAGAGAGCGTGCGTACATCAAGGAGAGACTGGGGCTTTCGTTGTAAACAGAAGTTGTATTTTGCATCAGTAACAAAAGCAGGTTAAGAGACCTGTTGATAAAGTACACGCAGATTTTCAAAAAGGTTTCAGTGAAGTATGTGATCAAAGACTCTAAAGGAAGCTATCAAACGTAGAATAAGAAGGAAGACTGTTACAATTCAAGATCAAGATCTTAGGGCTATGACAGGTACTTGAAAATATCATCCGTAAAAAAATCTGCTATAAATATTTTCTTAAGTCAGATCTCAATGCTTATGACTTAATATGATATTTTCTTGGTAAACATATTTTGAAGATTACTTACACCTCTGGAGGTGGTTTTACATTCTGGAGTTAAATCTTGAAATTGGTCTTTGGAGCAATTAGTCTCCTCGATTTCATACTTAATTATGTAATTCCATCCAGCTACCACCTGGAGCACATATGTAGGAAATACATTATGTAAACCAATACAAACTTGGAAATTAAACTATTAAATGTGATTAGCAAAGAAAGCAAAACTATTTTAGTGCTTTCTATCCATCAAATCACTTTGCAGTCACTGAGCCACAGAGTTTTCACAGACAGCAAAGAAGCCCTTGTGCTTGTGATACAAAAAGTAAAGTAAGTCATGCATATATTAAAAGCGCACTTTGTATTTGGATTCCACTGCTCCTGGCAAGCCTGCAGCCTCATAGTGCTTGGTTTCTTGCACTTTCCCCCAAAGTATCTGTTACTTATTATTCCCAGTGACAGGAAGCGGGTCTAGATAGATGACTACACTAATACAGCTTGGCACATTCTATGTTCCCAAGTGCGGGATGTAGTAAACCAGCATCTGAATAATGTAACTTTATACCACTGGCATCATTTGTTATCAAGTGTCCTCCATTTATCATTTACCTATAATTGTGTCTGCCTTGGGCTTTACCTTCCCCCCACCTGCTGTTTTGCCCAGATTTGTGACCCTGTTTTTCATTTTCTCTCCAGGAAGCAGTTCACTTTTCCTCATTGTGGCTACTACTTCTCATCCATGAAATCTCTCCATGTCACAGTGTTGAGTCAGGTGGCATTGGATTAAAAAGGGGAAATAAGAATCAAATATAGAAACTTTCTGTTCCATATAATTTAAAGTGGAGGGCTCTGATAGTCTTTGGCCAGAAGTGACATGATGGCTCTTTTTCCTGCTGCTGGATTGCAGCCTCTGTGACACTTTGTCATGTGGCTTAAATGTTGTGTAAGCTTGTCTTTCAGCTAAGAGGATCAGTAAATAAAAAAACCCAACAAAACAGTCTGAATTAAATCATGGTCAAATTGATTTGAGACCAGAAGATGCTTTTTGACTAAGTAAATACATACACATTTAAAGAAAAGGGCCTGCATTTGGTGTCAGGTTATATACTAGTTAAAAAACAAATAAGAAATTTTACTTTCTAGCAATATCACACCAATCCGTAGGACAACCTTTCACAGAGAAAAATAATTGTTCCATGGAATACCAGATGACACAGAATTTCTGTGACCTGAACAATAATTTCTTGCAAAGCAGATACTCCTGTGTGTAAAAATCTTCCATCAAGTGACATGCTGGCTTTTTGTTTTTCTTACCCATTTTTCCTATATAGGGTTTACCCATCCTATAGTGTGTAGCAGCTGCTGACATATGGGTCCTATTGCATTACAAAAACTTAGATGCCTGCTGCTGTTTGAGAGGCTGTAGAGTATATGAGACATCTGTGCAGGCTGGCAGTTTTGGCATAGAACCTAGGAGAGATCTGCTCCTGATGGAGCTTTAGGGAGAAGCCAGGTGGAATACCCAAGAGCATCTGAGATGACATGAGATGCCTGTGTCAGCTCTGAATGCAAATAACCAGTGCTAAACACTGGTTAGATGCAACTGCAGATAAAGAACAAATATGTTTATAATCAGTCTGTAAAGCTGACAATTCTAAAAATCCAATCGGTAACTGCTTATGACTCCATATAAATGAAGAGAATTATTTACAGGGTCTACACTTTATGTACATTTCATATGCTTTTATTATGAAAAACAGGGCATCTTAAAATTAGAAACATATATAAAACAACCAAGGTACCTGGTTTGGTTTTTTTTTGGTAAAAGTTAGAGAAAAATCATACACAAACCTGTCTTTTAGCTTCTTTTATTTCCACAAGCTTAAACAGGGCAGGTTCAGCACTGTGCCTGTTAAACTTTTGAACGGCTTGCTTCAGAATTTCTGACACTTCTGAACTGTCACTTGATATAGGGTGGAAGCATCCAAGACAGGGTGCCTCAGTAAGTCTTATTCTTGGTGCAGCTGGAAAAGAAACAAACGAAAAAATACAGGGCTTCGTGTAAAACAGCCGCAGGTTTCAATTTTTCCAATCTGGGAATGAGAGAAAAGTTTCAGTGAGTAAGAAGCTGTCCTGCTTTTAATTGGAGTGATCAGCAAATGCCATCTTTCAATTTCAGGGCCTACAAAGGCATTAATTGTATTTGGAAACATGCTTTGGTTTGTGGTGGTAGGGGCCACCTGTGACATTTGGATCCAGGCATAGTTACGGCAGCAACCTTCATTCAGAAGCGTGAGTTCAGGAGTCACTGAATCTGAAAAACCTCACAGGTAGTTTTTGACACCACTGAGGAAGGGTCATCCCTCATTCAGCCAGGGAAGAACTACTGGATACTACAACTAAGGAGATGTTCTAAAATTTTTCAAAGCTCACCCACTGTGTGCAGCTGCCTACTGTCCTCTCCATGTCTCAGGATGGGGATTTTGGCAGGAGTGGTTTGGCGCACCCGTGGGAACTGATCTGGCTCTGAGCTCCTTAGTGAGTGTAGTTGAACTGTTCTGCTGCTGTGTTGTGTGAATTCCCCCCGCTAGTCACTGTGGCTGCCAGTTACCACTTGGTGTTAGCTTCAGGCTTAACCAGCTGGGTTGGCTGTGGATAGACAAGCTTGATGGGGATGCTCAAACTTCTGTTTCCTCCTCCTAATCCTATTAACTCTCTTTCCTTTCTAGTAATCATGGATTGGATTTTCATAAATTAATTTTATAGTTCAGTACATAAATTAATTTCATGATTCAGTGAGCTTGAGAATGAAAGTGGGACAATATGTGGTCTCTGTGGAACTGAAAAAAAAATTGTGTGCCTGATCCTTGGCTGGCATAAACTGGCTTTGGTGGGGTAATGACAGCTTGCACCAGCCAGGAAAACAGTCCAGGGTCAATGTAATCAAACTGTTCCACCAAGAAGGCTGAACAGCAGGTACCTAACATGGTGGGAAAATCCCTCACCACTTAGGGTCTACTGTTTCACTGTTTCTGTTTGAATTCTTTGGATTTGATTTAGCTCCTTGGTACATTTAGAATATCTCAGTGCAAGTGATACTATTTAGTCTTAGCTCTCCAAAGGGATACTTGAACAAAGCCTGTTCCTTTTGTACTTACAGCATCACTTATTTTGACTCAGTAATGACAAATATATACGTGGAACAGAAAAATGTCACCATGTTTTCAGGGAGTAATCAGAAAGGAGATAATAAAACAGTGGTGCACCCAGTCCTAAACCAACTGTGGTCTCAGCATTTTCGTAAGTGCTGAATAGATGCGTGTTCTTTTTTCAGAGCTGCTGTAACTTGGTAAGAAGAGATGAGCGTCTTAGGCTGAATACATGATTCCTTTAATTTATGGGGTTTTTTTAGCTTTCTAAGCAAAGATTCAAATGCAAATTTCCTGTGCGTTCTCTGTGGGATTCAAACACCTTTTACCGGCAGCTAGATGTCACCATTGCCCTACAAATGCGTCTAAACCGAGCAACATTTATTCTGTAGCGGAACATGGAGTTTGTATGTACTGCAGTTCCTAGAAGCACACTGACCGTAGGCATAGCCATTTAAACAAGATAACTAGGAATAAAACCCGAAGATAAACTGCCAAACATCTCAGAAGTCAGGGTAAATATTTCTGTAGTTATATGCACTTAGCTCCCTGCTACCAGTTAGATGGATATTTTAAAAGTAGCTTGGATGTGTCTTTCCTGAACTTTAGGTATTGGCACAGAGAGATCTCACTTGCAAAGCTTTCAAACAGTGTGATCCCTTTCTAATAAAGGAAATTACTATGTGAATGTAATAGTCATATATGAATGTCTTACAGACATACTTACAGAATTATTTTCTTACAGAAAATATAGTACTGCTTATTGTTGAGGTGCAAAAGATATCACAGACTCACTAATTACATCACTGATAGATTTGTATTTTGTAAATGAAGATTTTGGTTGGGTTTTTTGTGTGTGTGTGTGTGTTTTGGGTTTTTTTGTTTGGTTTTTTTTTTTTGATTGGGGTAAATATTTGTTTTGGTAAACTTTAATAAATAATTTAGTCATTTTTAGTTTGGAAAAATTGAGATACTATTTTGTTATATACATTTTTTTTTCTAATAATTTCTAGCACAATTTTATACTTGAATAAATAAGGATGGAAAATGGTTGTATCTGCTGTCCTGTATGCTTTTGGTCTTAAGCATATTCATTTTAACATGGTACAATTCCAATGTTTGAAGAAACTTGCTACACATACCAATTTTCATTACCCTAGATAGAAACTGCCAGTGCTTCACTGATTTAGCCTGTGTCCGTATAACAGTGAAGTGAAATTTTATCTTTAACATGTAGTTGCTTATGGAAGATTATTTATAAATCTCTGAACAGAATGATAAGGAGTTCCCACCTTTAAAATTACCTGGAAGTCTCCGTATTATATTTTCCCCATTCTTATTTGCCTGTGTACTTGTTGAATGCTGCCCTAAACAGTTACATACCTGGAAAAATTGTGCAATCTTGCGAAACGTTACTTGTTTTTTCAGCGTTATTCATGTGAACTTGAGCTGTGCACTCTCCTGTTTTCTGCAAAAAAACATAGGACAACATTTGTCTTAAAGTTACTGAAGAAAATTACAGTGCTATATGTTCCCCTAGCCTGTGAACAAAGTTGAGAGTTGCAAATTGCGTTGGGGGAACAAGTTCATATGTACATTTGTAGTAATGTCTAATTTGCTGGTTTGTTACTGGAGAATGAACTGTTTTGTTGATTGTGAAGAGATCTGGGAATCAACTAAGCAGACCATTTGAAAGATTGCTTTGTATCACGATTGACGCATATTAATTAAAAATTTACAGTCAGGATAATGGAAATGAACACACCCTCATAAATAAAATCTGTATAAATTGTGTATTTACCTAATTTCCTCTCTGCTAGTACAAGATATGCAGCAATGAACATGGTATTTCATATTGATTCAAATGATATTATCACCATCATCCCTTTCTTTGCACTGTGTACTGTGTGAAGTATCAGTGATTTCCACTGGAAATGTGCAGTGTTCCTGCATGGTGTGTGCCCCAGCTGTTCCTCCTCCTCTAGGTGCTCTCTGGTAGCATGAGCCAGACATGCTTTGCTCTGCTAAAAACCCTCTGGTTCTGCCAGTGTTCTGCCATAGTGGCTTCCATGTCAGTGTTTTGTTGGTGGAGGTCTGAAGTCAGTCGGGTTGTACAAGTTTCCGTTATAATTAATAGAAAGTTTTACAGCCCTCACACTGTCACAGAGCATGTATCTTATGCTGAATTGATTGTGAACCTTCATACTGAACTGCTGAAATGTTCCCTTCTGCACGTACTCAGGGTTATAAAGGTGAGCTCATGATTATACTGGTTAATTCAGAGTTGTAAACATTTGTGTACTGTACTTTAGCCCTATAAGCTCTCAAAAGCATCACAGTGTTAAAAAGTTAATTTCTCTACTGTGTTTTTCCCCAGATGACTGCAGTCTTGGTCATTATGCTGATGTTTCTGTACAGAGAACTTTTAAAGAGAGCAGATACTTACAGCCTCTGCAGGTACTTTATAATCACAGTCTTGCCAGAGTTTGTTTTCCTCAGTGGCACAAGTGGTTTCTCGTATTCGATATTTCATGTAGTATAGTGTGTCAGGACCTGCCTAGGTAAAAACAATATACATGTCATCATTTGCATAGTAATAAATCAAGTGAAAAGATAAGAGCTTCAAAAGGTAAATACTATCCATTGTTTACCTTATACTTTATAGTATGGTTTCAGATTAGCTGCTGGTCTCTATGCAAAGTCTCTCAAATCTCAATAGTTCAATAATTAACTAATTATATTACCTACAGTTACCGTATGTTGATACAATGGATACGGTATGCTCAGCTACCTTCATTTTAACTTGTAGTAACAAGGGGTTTAAAACCAGAAAGAAGTGGTTAGGTTTTATACTCATATTCAAATGTACACCAAATAAGCAAATTTGGGTTGCTCCTTGAATGGTTAGCATAATTACCAGCTTGGACTGTGCTCCTGTCAGACTCCCTCACTCTCACTCTTGGCCTCCTCCCAGATCTGTCTACTTGCCTTTTGCACAACTCTACAGGCAGCCCAGAAAGAGCAGCCAGCAACCCTCAGGCAGCCTGGCAGTGCCCAGCCTGTCTTTGCTGTATGGTAACAGGGAACTTAAGCTGCCCTGCCTGCTCGGGGAAAGGGGCAAGGAGGGCGTATGCTCTGGAGACAGCCTTTGGCGATGCTGACAGTTTTCCTATCGGTGCTAAAGGCTGAGCTGCTCATGAGGGTAGCCTCAGGCATCCTGTAAGGTGAAATACAGACAAAGCATTAAGCAAAGTTTGGCCTGGCCAGTGGAAGTTGTTTCTGATGTTGGTAAATCAGTAAGGGGCATTTTCTCCTTGCCATAAACTGAGTAGCGAGCCTCTGCCTTACAGGCAAATTTAACACGCTGCAAGGTTTGTGGTTCATCCTTTAGAGAAGATAGAAAGACAGAAGCTACAAATCTCTTACAGCCACTAAAAATGCTCTGCCAAGGTGTCTTTTCAAATACAAACCCAGGCAGGTGCTGTATTTTAACACTGGTTATCCTCAAATGATACTGCTGGGGGAATTAGAGGATAATTCTTGCCTTAGTGGTACCAAGAAATTAAAGCTGAGCTGATGTGGGTGGAATATACTGGAATTTTGCTGGTGTAAAATTATATTCTGTGTTTTCTCAGTTCCTGTTGTGTGTTGTTACAAGGAGGTGTAGAGATACCTGACATAAAGGTTGCAGGTTGTAAAACAGGATGAAATGGTCTTTAAAAATATAAGGGATTTAATCCTCAGCAGGTATAAAATGACATTTATGGAGCTGCATCAGATTATACTATCTGGAATGTGTGCAATAAAGTAGCTCAGTGAGTAAACAAAATAGGTGAGAAAAGACATTGTTTCTGTATGTTATTTGTTGTTGGGTTATTTCATTATTATTATGAACAGCTATGCCTTTAACTGGGGCAGGTTCAGGCTTTCACCAGTCATCTTTTATGTTTTATTACCTTATCAATAATAAATGTACATGAATATATAATAACCAGCTATTTAATTAATGTATTCAACATTGTGAGACTAGCGATGAGTAAAATCCATACTCTTTTTAGAAGAAGAGTATAGAATATTTGGAAATTTCTATTGCATGTTCTTTTTCTCTGTTTTTTTTTTTTTTTTACTTAACATCACAGTAAGATCAATGATTCAAAGTAATAATTGATTTCCACATCAAATCTTTTAAGAAAAAGAAAGATGGAATCTAAAGAAGGAAAGATGAATAATAATTGCAGTAAATACGTATTCTTAAAAATAGAACATTGTTTAAAATAAAATGCCAACACTACTATTTATCCTTTGGGAACATCAGCAAAAGGAAGGTCGCATTACAGCTCTGATATAAAGATGTTTGCATTTGGCTATTGTTAAGGATGTGTGTAGTTCAGTGACGACCATGGGACTATTCATTTGTTTAATACTAATTGTATAAAGGGTTTGTCAGATTTTAGTCTTTGTCATTACATGCTAAAATCTCCCCAGTTTGAAAACAGGAAAACCAGAGGGTAGGTACCAGGAGATGTGGGTAGTTTAAGGTGTTTAGCAATTCATGCCCCCTTTCTGAGGTCAATTTCTATCTGGGTAAGAGTCTCTTGTGATTTTGGTGTGCAAAATGTTCTCTCTGGCACTGGGCTTCTTGTGGTTTATATCTGAAAATCCAGTGCAGTAGAAAAAAATGCTAATGTTGTTTTCAAGTAAAGTAATGCTTGTCATTATTATGGTAATATCATCTTTATATGCCTCTCAGAAGTAAATACTCTTTTGTTGGATTAAGGCTATACAGAAGGACTCCAGGCAAAGGATCTTGTTTCATTCTTTTTTCCTGTCACCTTATTTGACTAAAATACCACCCCGTGCTTTTAGATACATCTGTGAGTCAGGACTCGTGTCAATCAAACAATATTCACAAAAAAATTATTCAGAATATTGCCTCATTCTTATTTTATGTGTGATACCAGCTCTTTCCAAGGCAAGGCAATGTGTAGGTTTTTTAGTAAGTGTGGTTTTGCCATTGATCTGAAAACCTTATTGATGATAGAAAGGGGTAGAGTCCCCAGTGGAGAAAAGAAAACAGAGTGGACCAGTAAGACAAATTTTATCACTGATAGAAATTTTCTATTCTTTAGTCCTTGCACTAATAAGCAATTCACCAGCACATACAGTCCCACTGATTAGAATATACATCCTTGCTTGTCATGGTGACAAGTATCTTACTGTGCAAGTCATTTCTTTGATTTTTTAAAATGCTTTTGGAAGACACTTTACTGTCATTTTTGCTCTCTTATGAACAAGATAGAGCTAATCTGATTCAGAGTGCATAAACAATTCCCACTTTTTTTCTGGTTTTTTTCAAAGTCTACTTACAGTTCTCTTGGCTTCCATCACCATGTATAGAGCAAATTGATTACCAGTTGCTCTATCTCCATTGTATTTCTTCAGTGCTGTGTCAACAGCCTTAAAGACATCAGGGTCGTCACAGTCCAAAAACTCAAATGGAATAGGGGTGGCTCTGGTAGAGAAAAAATTACAGCAGAGTGCTAGTACAATGAAAGGTCTCATAATTGGATTAAAACGGCCGCCTCAATTAGAAGCCTCTTTAAAAACCAAATGGAAAAGGAATGTCTGACAGGGTTTTAGTCACCTCTTCTATTTTTTAGGACTGATGGCTAAGTAAACAGAATGAGTTGCTGGGGTTGGTTGTTTCTCATCATACTCTGTTTATACTGCAAATAAACTCTGAGTTTGTCTAAATAAACTTTGTGTGGTCACCAGAATGACACTAAGGTTATCCACCTGCCATCAAGATAAAAGGCTAACAGCTGCAACGGGGGACAGGTTTAGACTAAGCAGGTTGGCTCCAGAGAAGAGGAGATGTTTGCAGCTTTCTGTCTTCTTTTCTTAGCATCTGAACTGCTACTGAGAGTGAATTTAGAAGGCTTAAATAAAACACCCCAGAAGGTCACAGAGGCAGTGAAGTTTTGGTTCTGGACAACAACCCTGTAAATATAATAGATCTGTCTAGTGTTCAGACTGCAATAGTTCTGAATAGTCAGACCATTTTTGAAGGAAATCTTTAAACAGATGCGTATAACTGAATGTCACATAACTCTTCAATAACACTTGATAAACCTTGTCCTTCACACTACTATTGGAAGTGTCCAACTCTGATGCCATGTGGAGAATGTCTTTGGACCATGGATTAGTCATTCTTCCTAACATTTTGTTAGCATTACAGATAGGGAAAGTGTCATCCAAAAACAGGGGATTAAGTAATGTTGCCTGTGTCTGGCAGAGCCAGAATTAGAGCTGGCTGGGAACATCTGGTGCTTGTCTCCAGTGTTGAGCACCAAATAACTTTAATTTGAATCTGTGAATGCCTTGGGATTGATTGCCTCAGCTTCAGTGATTTGCTGCAAGTTTTGGTTTAAAGAAAATGCTCTTTGGAGACTTTGTGGCTATATTATGCCAGACATGAGGTTGTTGGTACATGATAATGCACTTGTAAAAATTTGAAAACCTTCTCTCAGTTGTACTAAATGCTTTCCCCATTTTGTTTCTTTTTTTTCTTCAATGTAGCCCTCACATTGTGTTTTAGTTTATGACATTAAAAAGCTACTTTGAGGACCAAGTTGCTCATTTTTTGATATTAATCTTGAAAAAAAGTTCTTGCTTATGAGATAACTCTTCTGAACTAACTCATTGGGGTCCCAGGTCTGTCTGAGCAGACTTTACCTGAATGGGGATACAGTATAAAGAGACACTGGTATTATTTCTGCCTGTTCCTCCCAACTCCATTTCCAGTGAGGAAGGTTCAGTGATAAAGAAAATACTTATATGAAAGAGTTATGACGTGCATCTGCTTTTCTCCTCCCCTGAGAGCAATTATGAACTCTTTGAAAAGGGCCTGTCCTTGAACATGGTATTTCTGGTGTATCACTGCCAGCAACTGTAGCAATGGAAGTAGGGTTTCAGACTGCCCTGTGGTGTTACGCTGTGGTCTTTAACTATTCTGAGACCTTTTCTAGATAATGGTAGTAGCCCAACAACCATTAGTCCATTTATGCCTCATCGATGTTTTCTGTGCAGGTAAATACCCATAGTAATGAAAAAGACAAAAATTTGGTAACCGTGACAAGAAAAATAGTGCTTACACGTTTTTATTTTCTTTGAATCTTAATAAAGTTGAATGTAGTACCATGCATCATTCTTTATGGAAGGCCATCAAATTTCCTCTAGGTCAGATTTCCTCAGAGAAATACATTATAATTACGAAAGATGAACAAATGAAGGAGATTACTGTTAGCGAATTTTCCTTTTGGGTAGAACTAATGGAACATTGTCTCCTGGGGAGATCTGTCGCCATTTGCATTATCTGAGGGACAGAGAATTTTGAGCCTTTCAGTTGCAGTGGAGTCTGAGATAGCTGGGATCAAGAGGCAGATTGGGATACTTGTCTTAATCATTATTTTCAGTGCTTCTCCTCCCTAGAAATGATATGCTTTTCCCCCTTCTCCATGTGCTGTTTAATTCACTGTACAACTTTCATTGTCCCTGCAACTTTCAAGCCAGGAACATCTTTCTCTGAGGTCATGTAGAATTTTCTGTTGTGGAGCTATGTGGAAATAAAGGCAAAATTTTTGGAAGAACAAGTTTGGGATTTCCTGGGCATGACTTTGATTCTGAAGGGTGATCTGGAAATGCCAGAGCTTCCGGCCTCTCCTTTAGACCTGAGCCAGTGAAGGGAATACCTTCACCAGTTCTGGACGAGTGGGAGTTGCTTTGGGATAGCTCAGGAAAGTTTGCAGTGGGAGGTGTGAGAGAATCCTGCTGATTTAGAACTGGAATGTGGTAGATAGCTCCTGTTACTTGCAAGGGAAAGTACTTTCCCGATACTCTTGTCTTGTTGCAGTGATGTCTGTAATAGTGGTAACAGTGGTGAGGAGGGTGTCGTGGAGGAGGAAGGTGATGTGGTCCACAGTGGGAAGGAGGATGGTGGTGATGTGGTCCATGAGGAGGGGGAGGACAGTGTGGTTCATGATGATGAGCAAGAGGAGGAAGATGATGTGGTTCATCATGAGGAGGAAGAGCAGAAGGGGGGTGTTGTGGTTCCTCTTGGGGAGGAGGATGTGGTCCATCCCGGGGAGGAGGAAGAGGAGGGTGGTGATGTGGTGCACAATGGGAAGGAGGTGGAGGACAGTGGTGTGGATGGTGAAGGTGGTGATGTGGTCCACTGTGGGTGGGAGGAGGAGGAGCAGGTCCTTCATAGCTGTCTTGGTGTCCTTCATTGAAACTGTGGTGATGCTCAGCATCTTCAGGTCTGGATTGAGAAGAGTGTGGACATCCATGCCTGTGATGATGTTTGTGATAATGTCTGTGATGAAGTCTGTGACCACAATGATGATAGTGATTGGGATGTCTGTGTCGCTGTCCCAGAGTTGAATGTCTCCATCTTTGCCCATAGTCGTGCTGCTGTTTGTGAAAAGACCAGAGCAGGAAGTATTAGTTGAGTGTTAATAGTACAGAAGAAGGTGGTGAGGAGGAGAGAGAAGTAAGAGTTAGTAGGTTTGCATTTACACTTCTGGTGGTCTGTAAGGAAGAAACTCTTGTGTTTTTTCAAGATAGAAGAGGAGAAGTAGATGATAAAAGGCCAGAACACTAAAAATCACCTGGAAATACTGCAGCATAACAAACTGAACTGATTTAACCAACTCAGTAAAATTGGTGATGGAACAAAACAAAATAGCACCCTCACTAGAATGCCTCTAGTATTATTAACTGCAATACTGGATATGATAAACAGCATCTCTCCTCCTCTTGCTTTCTAAAATTCCTTTTACCTTGTTTGCCAAACTCTACTCATGTTAGCTAAGGAGTATGATTGGACTGAGGGAAGACATCTTGGAGGGAGTAATAGGGACAGCTCAATTCTAATTCATGCTCTGATTGACCTTGCAGTCAAAAGCCAGGCAGTCCTGACAAGCTGTGTCACACCCAAGCAGTAATAAAGGGACATAAACAACAGTTGCAACCATCTGTCAGTCTGGCCTACGTGAGGTTGCTGTAGCCTGTGTGAGGATATAGCCTGAGACATTCAGTAGGTGAGCACCTACCCAGGGCTGGTAGACCTCACAACTTATATCTGTTCCATCAGATTCATCCGTACCGCTGATAATTCTTGCCTTGCAGAATCCCACGTGCTAAGCAAAAGAAAAGGAAAAAAAAAACAAACCAAACAGCAATGCACATCTGGGTTCTGTGATGGAATTAATTGAAGCTACTGAAATTTCAACATTTTGACAGTTAGGTTTGTTCCTTTGATATCCAGGTATGTTTACATAATTTAGCTGGTTCCTGAGCTTTCTGACCGGTGATACTTGACAGTGATTAACAATGATTAAAATATATGCCAGTTTTGAGTGTTCCCGACTGTGAAGACCACTTTGCCATGTGCATCTAGGGAGCTAGTACTGTCCATCCTACTCCTCTTTTGATGTCTGTAAGAAATCAGTCAGCTACTGGTGTCTCCAAAATGAGTACCCTGTGGGTTACTGATTTTGATTCCTTTTTTTTTTTTTTTTTTTTTTTCTGTCTTTGCTTGCCAAACATCTGTTCAGATTGGGCTATTTGGAAATTTTGCTCAAAGGCCTCAAAACCTGATTTGTGTAGCTCTGCTGTTTCAGACAGTGCTCAAGGTTGAACTTTCTTCCGTATTTAGCTATTGAAAAGTAATTTGTTATAACTGTTAGTATTTCTTCCCTTAGAATCCTGTCTGTTGTGCCTGCTGTGCAGTCATTGTGTGTGGAATTGTGAAAGAGCACAGATCTCGAGGAAGGGGTTCTAAGTGTGCTTTCTGTAGCAGATGCTTTATCTTGTTATATGTTTGGGCCATTAGTAGTAGCCCATTATGATGAATGATTACAGATGTTAATAGTATTTTGCAAACACACCCCAGTGGTGGCAGCATTGACAAAAGAATTCAAAACCTCTGGCTATCTGGCTTGTGCTTCGTTCTAGTGAATTTGGCTCTGGTACCAGTTAATTCACAACCTTTTCCAGCCTTCTGGAGGATATAGAGCCAGAGAAGAAAATGGATGTAGATGAAACAAAAGTTCTATATGTTTTACTTTTTCCATATACTTATTACATTCCTTCCAATTTCTTTTTGGGGAATAATTTATTCTGAAATTGTGATCTTGCCTGGTTGTTTGATGTCAACTACTGTTGTAATGGGAAAGTGGGATGAGGAGAATGCTTTCATAGTAATCTGTAGACAACCCTGAATTATTCCACTCTCCATTCCCCTGCAGCAGACAAAAAAAAGCCAACACTGGCCTCACTGGGATGACATAATACATGTACTTATTTTTCAAGATCTATGACTCGTATCATTATAAAACTTTTTATGAAAATAACATGAATGATTTACTAGGGAGTGACCTCAATTTGAATGTGAAAGTCAGATGCAAACTGTCAAGCTCAGGTCTCAGTGTGTAATATGCTAGACTCTAGTTACATCTAGATTGGAGAGTTCAGATTGGCTCCTTATAGAATAAGAAGAAGTAGCTGTAAAATTAAGATCTGGACCTGGATGTGATGGATTTTTTAATTTTGAGTTTGTGTGCATGCTCATAAGAAACACTTGGAAGTATTGTGGGAAGAGCTTCCCATTATATCAGTTCTCATTCTAAGGCTTTACTTACAGCGTGCCAGTCATCCAGAAAATCACATTCCAGTGCCTGATCTGCTGCTTCTTTGGATTTGGAACAATTGGTCTCTTTTATAGAGAATCCTAAAATGTGACCTTCACGTGAGGCAGTCTGAAACCAAGAGGTCAAATAAGAAGCGGTAACTAGGTGTATTTAAAAAAAAACACCACACAAAACCAAAAAAAAAAATCCAGTAATTTCAAAAGCAGCCATACTTCATAGTGTTGTCAAAACCCTCTCCACTTCATGCCTTCATCACCCGTGCTGTTCAAATGTTCATACATATACACATATTCAGTAAGGAATATAGATTAGGTAATTTATACCTTACTTGCCTCATGCCTTTATGAGTTCCAGGAATGTTTGCTTTATTTCTTTGTCTAGTATGTGTATGTTATAAAACATGTTCCTTTTACAGCTGTGTTTTTAGGAAGCAGTGTCCTTAGAGTGTTCTCCCTACACTGAACTGCTGGCTCCTGTGAAAATACAGAAATCTACTGGATGGCAACTACTGCTTTCCAGTGATGGGAATGTGTAGTACTACCGTGCTGGTGTTACTTTGGCATGAAATTCTGCCAGTTGCTGTGAGACTGTTGCTTTCTTGGTTGTCAGTGGCATTATTCACAGAGAAGGCATTACGCCTTAAGAACATGGGAGAAGGCCCATGTGATCCTATTAGAATCCATAAAAAGGTGTTTCATTTTGATTTCCATCTGTTGTGGTAGTTTATTTCAGGTCTGTAGTGATGGTGTCCATAGCATGTGTGTGCACACTAGTTTCACTAATTGGTTAAAAATGGATACACACACTTTATGGCATATGATTTTATCATAATTCTTAGTTTCTAAGTATTATGCAGTCAGTTGAAAGCCAGTGGTACAATCTAAATACTCACTGTAGCTAAAGACAGAGAACTGTGAAGACAACGTATTTAGGAGAGAAATCCATGAATCTAGGCAATCTAAAACCAGCGATGGGCTAAATTTGAGTAGGGATGGAACTACAATATAGGACACCATCAAGTTTCTGTGCAATATTAAAAGCTGCAGGGAGGTGGGGTTGGCATACTATAATTTTCACAGTTTCCAAGATCAACATTTGTTATGGTAGGGGCTATGGAACCTATTTACATAGGTGTCCTGAACGGATACATGTTGGCAGAATGATCCTTTGCTGTTTAAGTGAAGGCCTCCACTATCTACCAACAAGAAACTGTGGTGATGCGAGAGTTACACTTCAAATCATCCAAAGGATAAATCTTCATGTCAACATCACTCAGAGATGGAGGAGTTATTTACCAGAGCCACTAGTTCCTCAGCAGGTACAGCACAGATACAAACTTACCTCTTGTCTTTCAGAGTGCTGCTGTGCTCTGCAGCAGAAAGTCAAAATGATGCTTAGCATGTTCCACTTTGTGGTGTATCCATGTGCTAAATATTCTAAGAGTAAAAAATTATCTGACTTCAACTGGCAAGTGTATGACTGTGATAATCCATATAACTGTACACCTTGAAGAGGTGACTCTGGTCAGTAGTAAACTCTTTTATGTGCTGATGTGATAGGTAAATAGGCATTCAAAATAAAAATCTGCACAGGAAGAAGGCCAGAGACTTTTTGATGCTATCATACTGACATGGTTTTTCACAGATAAATCCTTTTGTTTTCACATGCCTAAATTAAAGTTGATAAGTCTTTGCAGAAGTAGAACCTTCAATTTTAAGCAGATGATTTACTCCAAGAGGTGGTAAGGGATAGTTCTGATCCTAGAAGTGTTTGAGATCTGGTCCCATGGTTTTGGATCTGCTCACGAAATTTTGTTGTTTCTAAGTAGTTCTAGGACAAAATGCCACTTACCAGCTTTAAAATCTTTTCAACTTTGTCCACACTGAAGTACTTTGTGTGGTTCCCCTCACTGTTGAATTTCTTCAGGGCCTTTGCAGCAATATTTTTATGTTGCTCTGTGACTTCTAAGATTTCGACTTTCACAGGACAATCTTTGCACTCTAATAAATCAGGAGGGACTGTGAAAACAGAGAATTTGCGAATATTACAATAGATGTTAATACTCCTGGGAGCGTGCACGTGCCTTTAGTGCGAAGTCATAAGGAGAAACTGAAATGCAAGTGTTTCCTTGGAAGTGAAGTACCTGTTCCTTATTCCACTAATATGGGTTTATCATATTTTACACAAAAAAAAAAGCAAAACCTGTGAAAATGGATATTCTTATGTATCTTTTAGCTCCGTCATAGATTCTTACCACCCCAAACCAGCATTCTTTCAGAGTTTACTTTTTTTCTGATATTCATTATCATGTTTTGGTGGCCTGGAATGGTGATATCATATGACATTAATAAAGTCTGCCTCAGAAGAGCAGGGTAACCTTAATTCTATTACTCATTCTTAACATTCCATTTGAATTATCTAAAACATGAATTGCAAGCAGATGAACGAATCCATACAGTTTCCATACACAAACATTGCACAGACTTGTAATTTTGTATGAGGGCTGGTTTGAGGTATGCACTGGCTTACAGCAATGGTTATTTTACCTGGACTTAATGTGCAGTTAAATCCAAATAGCTGAGGTTTCTTCAGCAGCTGGCTTGTATATGTGATAATCTTACACTGCCCAAAGTCCTGAGGGGAAAAAGAATACATGATTATGATGTTATTTTCACTGGATTTAATTGGATGTAGGTGATCATAGAAATTATGCCTCCTTTTAATGTACAGTACTTCTAAGAATAACAGATGTGGTCATTAATGGAATGTTTAATCTGGTACCACTCAAAATTTGTGTTCAGATAAAATGGAATCTCCCTCTACAAGAGCTTTTATTTTAATTCCTAGTTTGCATGACTGAGTAGACAATGAAAAACTAAAATGGCTTTTTCAGTCATTCTAATACTTATTTGCAGTAAGGTAACACTAGCTAGCAAGGGAATTTAGGGTGCCAGAGATAACCAAGTTTACATAAATCTTTATCAGAAAGTGGATGGACCTTCTCTTCCATTCCTCTTCCCCATCTTAAAAAGATAAAAAACCTTCTCTCCTCTTCTCTTCTCTTCTCTTCTCTTCTCTTCTCTTTTCTCTTCTCTTCTCTTCTCTTCTCTTCTCTTCTCTTCTCTT